>CM068368.1:868448286-868623286 GCA_034769895.1 Magicicada septendecula | reverse complement strand
ACTTACACACCACAAAACAGGAGAAGAAAAGGAAGACTGACAACACAATGGAAAACAGGAATTAGGAAAAGCATGAGAGATCGAGCTATTGAAGACGATGACTGGAAAGATAGGGAGAAATGGCGATCGAAATGCGGGATGCGCCATAGACTGTAGGACCCCCGATAATAATAATAATAATATTAATAATAATAATAATAAAAAGAGATTGTAAAGTAAGAAGATGGCATCTGTGTTTCAATTTTATGAACACTTTGTAATGTATTAGGAGGCCCCAAAAAGTAGACTCGTAAACACTTTGGCGTTGATAAATAATGTAAACACCAGTGTTTCGGCTGTGTTATTGTTGTTCGTAGAATAAACACACTCGTTGTGAATACATTACTGCTGGGAATACGCAGACGGGCATACAGCTGTTTATCATTTTTTTTTAACATCACACAGATGTTTTACACACACGCACGCACACACGCACACACACACACACACACATATACGTTATAATTTTTCATCTTTCCCTTAATATTAGAGGAACGGGGATACCTTCAACAACTTATAAGAACTATACATATTCTATGCAACGGTACAAGAATAGCTGTTATAAATAATTGTAGGATATAGCCGGTCACGCACTAACCATCGCCGCTGTCCAGCATGCCCGACGTCGGTAATGGATGTGCGCACCATACTGTCGTGCAACTCGTCCAGCGTGCCAGACGTTCTCGTTGATAGGATACGTCACACAGACATCTATTTAATTTATATTTTTCGATAAATTTTGATATTATTTCACGGCCCATTATGAATTGTAATTAAAACAAATTAATAATAACAATATTAAAAATAATAACTGTTAATGACATTTGAATGTATTATGTAAACGAAGAATAAACTAAACTAAATATTAAATTGAAATTGTATCTGAGTCAATTACTTGTTAAATATAAACTAAAGAATGAATGTAAGTAAAATTAAACAGTAAACATTTATTAAACGAATGTGCTCTAAAAACATGTACTGTACTTGGTCGAAAATGACGATTTGATAGACAGCAAGCGTACACACGATCCATCCGCACGTCGTGCGGCTTAAGCTGATGGTCTTGCTGGACTCATTTTTCGTCGTGCACATCCTTCAAAACAAAACAATAACACGACGTGCGGATGGATGTCAAAGCTACGCACTGTCGTTTTTGACTTGCTGTCCGTCATGACGTCCAGCGGGGATGGTTAGTGCACAGCCGGCTTATCTCAAGAAATATCTGTCAGCCAAGGTGTTCGACAAGGGTGCAGTATATCACCTACGGTTTTAACATTTATACCGACGATCTGGTAAGGAAACGGAAATAACATCTAGTGAACGCTGGTATTAAGTTACCACTATACAGATATTTGAATGTGTTGTTGTTTGCTGACGGCTTGCTTGTACTTCAAAATGCAGAATGTGATTCGCAAAAATCTGTTTTTAAGCTTTATCAGATTTGCAAACAACAAAATATGAAAATCTCTACTACAAAAACAAATGTAATGGCATTTCGAGGCAATGAACCAATAAGAACAAAAACAATGATTAAAGATCGAATTCTAGAAGAGGTGAGCCACTTCAACAGGTTGTATCTTGTTTCCACTGTTCAATACGACGATCCGCGGGACCGTCGTAATAATATTTATTGTAATACCATCTCCGACAGTTTTATCATCATCCACAGTTCCGTAACACGTGATAACACCATATGTAATTTACCTACCTTTCATTACATTTTTGGACACAAAACGTGTAGGCCTATATCAATTGCTACAATGGGCTCCATTCAATGTGTAAAACGTGATGCAGAAGCTTACTATTAGTATTAATGAAACTCTCTCGACTATGCTAAATTATTCTGAATAAATATTTGTGTACTTTAATTTTGAAAAACAATCTAAAAAAACGATTTCTTCATCCCATCTTCATTAGTGTTTAGTATATACAGGGTGTCCCGGGAGGAGAGGGAAATAATTTGAGAAATGGTTCTATAGTGTAAAAGAAGAAAAAAAGTTCATATAAACATATGTCCAGAAACGCTTTGTAAGCGAGTTACGGCTAGCGAAAGATTTCGCCCGGGTTTCGGTTCCCCCGGGTAAATGAACACTTTCTGAAATTCTGGGAAGGGGCGAATTCTGTTGTTTCTTATGCTTTTTGACCTGAAAAATCGAATAAAACAGGTCGCAAAACTGTATCTCCCATAACTTTCATGATATCCGACGTAAAACAGAAAAATCTTTGCCTAAAAACGTATTGTATTGTTTTTAACCAAAATTGGAATTTTTTGTTGATTTTTATTGACTTTATTTACACCATTTTTCTCAGAATTAAATTCTTTGCAAGTTTTGTTTTTAACTTGTATGCATTTATTAATCATTTAACAAAGTTATTGTACTTCTAACCTAAAAACACGTTATGTATATGTATGTATATGTTACCGGCAAAGTACATAATCCAGGCATTTTATAAAATACCTAGGCATTTCGTACAATGGCTGGAGTTTTTGGCAAAGTATAGAATAGAATACTTTTCAAATGTTTTCTACACTTTTCCCAGGTATTCTGTACATTGCCTAGGCATTCTATATAATGCCAGTGACTCTTTAGGCAAAGTGTAAAATAAGCTTACTGCGTTCAAAATGAAAACATTTTATTAGAAATTCACACACAATTGTTTGATTTTACACAAAGGAGGACTTTGTATGACATTTCGAGATTATCTGTTCTCTACTTAATTACGTTCAGATACTATTTTATTAAAATTATACTGTATAAGAACTTTTTTAACAAATATGGTTAAAAAAATACATTAGATATTATTCGTGTTTATTTAAATATATGGAATATATTCTACTAATTTCAACAAGACAAAGAACTGTGACATTTTGAAGTACACTTTCTTTCTTTTTTTTACACAGTTACATTTTTTTTTTACATTTCGTCTTGCCAACACATTTTATGAACCCTTGTTCCTGATGATTGGGCAGTAGCAGCAGAATGAAGTGGGGTTTCTTGCTCAGGAACATCTTCAACCTCCATTAGTGGTCTTGGGCATACAGTGAACTGCGATCTTGTGTACAGCTGCTTTGACAATCCATTAGTGGTTCCCTGTTTGTAAAGTCCGTCATCTGTCACACTCACGACGATTGCTAGGATGTTTCGAAGATCTCCCCGCCCCTTGTCTACTTCAGGAATTGGAACACGAACAGACGCGCCCACAGGAGCTGGAGGAAATTTTCAGGTTTCATCTTCTTCGCTTGAAGTTCTAAAAATGATTTTGACCTTTTGCATTCTTCAGTTGCAATTTTTACTTTGAAGCGGAGAGTACACTGCTTCTTGCCATCGTCACACTTATCTCCACTACTGCCACTGGTGTTCAAAAATGTCCACCCGTACTATGCATATCTCTGCAGCACTCTACACACTTTTCAGAACATGAAACAATAGCGCACACATTGTCTTCTATACATTACCTAGAAGACGTTAGGCGTTCTGTACAATGCCTAGCCAATGTATGAAATGTGTTTTATTTCATACTTTTCCGGCTGGATTCAGGCACTGTATGAACTTCCTAGGCATTATATAAAATGCCTGATTTTGTACTTTGCCGGTAACACATACATAGTTTCCTTTGGAGGCAACGTTAAGACTTTTTTAAGACTATTAAAGATAGTTTGCATAGGGCATGTAATGAGATTCAATTAAATTGACTTATCTCTAGCAGACTATTAGGCTGTGGTCCACTCCGGCTGTTACGAACAGACGTTTCGCCTCCTCTATGGTTAGGTTAGCTTAGGTTAGGTTAGGTTAGGTGATTATCCATGTGATTTAAATGAGGTATTCAATGTGAGAACGATTCGATAACTGACACGGTCTTCGCCAGTACTGTGGTTAACTGGCGAAGACCGTGTCAGTTAGCGAATCATTCTCACAGTGAATATGGCCTAGACAGAGGAGGCCGAAACGTCTGTTCGTAACAGCCGGAGTAGACTACGGACTAATAGCCCAGAGGAAAATCAATTTAATTCTAACACAGTTGATGAGGCCGTGCGTGAAAAGCTTATTTTTAATTATTTTAATTATTTAAATTAATAATTTATTTTAATTACTAAATTAGTTATTTTAATTAATTTATTTTAATTATAAATTAAAGTCTTATTTTAATTATTTAAAAATTCAATTGTTTTATTATGGAAAATGTAATTTTACCCCTGATGTGACATTCCAATAAATAAAGAAATTAGGCATGGGTGCTGTGTTTCCCCAGACCTTGTTTAATATATACACTGACGACATGTTGAGAGCATGGAAATCCAGAGTCACTTCGAGAATACAGTTTAACAAATCAATTTGTATGGGTTCACTGCTATATGCAGATGGCATTGTTCTTATTCAAGAAAATGAGGATGATTTAGAAAGAGCTATGTTTCAAATGACAAGACGTGGCAAGAGAGAACTCACTGACAATTGCAGTAAGAAAGACCAAAACCATTGCCTTTAAAGGTAAATATCCAGTGAGGACTAACATATAGTTATAAACAACAGCACTTTAGAACATGTTAGCTGTTTCAAATATTTCGGCTGGGCAATAAGCTATAAACGTGAATATGAGATAAGAGAGAAGATAAATAAATTTACGAAAATTTGTGGTACGATTCATAGAAAGCTTAGAAATAAAACAAGACACAGCACAAGGATTAAATTTTAAAAGACAATTGCAATACCCACATTGACATATGCTAGTGAAGCGTGGGTCATGACAAAAAAGGAATGCGGCAAGATTCAGAGTGCTGAAATTCAGTTACTTCGAAATACTTTAAATTATACATTGCAAGGTAGAATAAAGAATGAAGATATCAGAGCAGAACTCGAAGTGAAGGACATAAATGAAATTATTCAAATTTACAGAAGAAAACGGTGGGATCATCTGAAAAGGATGACAGAGGATCGATAGCCGAAAGCTGGACTGAACTATAAAGCAGTAACTATAATTGGTAGAAGAGACCTGGGTCGTCCGAGGATGAGATGGGCGCCGGAACCTAATCCTTTGAAGAAGAGACGAAGAAAAAGAAGATAATTTTAAACTAGACCTTTAAAAAGAATGCACGAGACAAAATTAATTTATACACGTATCGTATTCAGTAATTAGGATAATGCATTTCTCAGTCACCTGATACATCGATGGGACAGGCGAATGCTGTAGCAGTCCTTGGTAATCCCTTATCTGTTACAGGTAGTGTGGTCGTATTATAAATCTTCAACCCTAATACCTCAAACGCCCCTGGGTAATAACTAACGGTTAGCACTTTGCACGGGGTCGGGGGTCAACCGAAGGGAGTGGATCTTGCATTCCCAATTCAACACCACTTTCCTGTGTTCCACGACGGTGCGTAAATCTTAACGCGTCCACCTCGCCTCGCCTCTCCCTCCGCCTCCTCGCAATAAGTCATAAAGATGCTGAAATTTTGTGGCGTTTTGTTGACAACCATATGATTACTAGTGTCTTGCGTTGTTATTAATTCCGTGCGTTGTTATTAACACGAAAGCTTGTTCATAATCATCATCACCATCTCCACAACACAGCATAGGCAACATACTGCCTATTCCGCCTTCAAAACCCTCCAGCCATCTCCAGTGTAGGTGGTGAAAAACGTATTCTATTATTTATTACCTGTTTTGACTCGAACTGCGGAAGTACCTGCGGAATGCCCCGTCGCTAACTGTCGTTTCCGGTCTCTTAACTGACCCTTTTGACTATCCGCGCACATCGACCACTACCCTTCTACCACATCTTATAATCCCCTTATTATAACCTTTACGTATAATCCCCTTAAGAATTTCTTGATCATCGGCGCACCTCGACCTTACGCGGTACAGCCTATTATCGTCTGCTGTTAGGAAGTCCTTTTTTACGCTTTAATGTTTTACCATTCTTCTTGGTTTATCTCATCTTTATTCAGTCTCCTTTATCTCATTTTCATCGTCACCATCATCGACGCTTAGGCACGGTGCTGCTTGATCCGCCTTCAAAAACCCTCCAGCCATCTTTTCCTGGGTCTACCCACACATCTGTGTCCTACAGTATTGTATGTCAAGACTTGTTTGGCCAGCGTGGAATCTGACATTCTTTCTAAGTGTTCTTTTCACCGTTGTTTATAACTTTTTGTTTTCCTTCAAGTTCAAAATTTGTAGTTCTCCTCTTAAGGCTTCATTGTTTTTTATAGGATCAAGCTTAGAACACCTTTCAAGTTCTCTTAAGAACGCCATTTCCGATGCCTATATATTCTTGTTTCTTGGTTGCCGTCTATAATTTACACCCATAGGGCAAAACACAGACATTCATACACTGTTAGTCAATATGAGAACTAAAGAATTCGCTTTAGGATAATTGTGTTATAAGTTATTTAGGAAGTTAGTTGTTAGAGTTTGCTATTGTGATAATAGATTTTAAACTAAAATCGGCATTTTTATTTAAATATAACTCAAATTATTGTTTTCTCTTCTGTTTCAGGTAAGAACCACATCGTATTTTACTGTCTTTAGCTGCTCCGTAAGTTGTTTCTATCTGCTTATACTTAGGCCTAATAACTGTTATGAATTGTAATTGTTTTTCTCTAAGAAAATGTACAATCAATATTTTATTTTAAATCTTGAGTAATAATAGAGCTCAACAGTTGTTACACGTGCATACGTGTGCGTGTAGATCAAATCCATTTTTTTATTCCATGGGGAGTAGTAGATCCACTGATGTCATCGTCATCATCACCATGTCTACATCGCGGCATGGGAAAGGTGCTGCCTTTTACTCCTACCTGGGTCTACTAACGCACCTGTATCCTATACGTTTATAGGATCAATCCAGAATTAATTTGGAAAGATGGCCATGTCTACATTAAATGGGATCCTGCGGGATAAGCAAATTACAGCAGAAACTAACACCAAAATATTTAAAACTATTGTTAGAAGTATCATGACTTACGGCTCAGAAGTTTGGACTACTAACAAACACACAAAAACAAAACTAATGACAGCAGAGATGGACTTTTGGAGACGTTCGGCGAGAGTATCCAGACGTGAAAAAAATTAAAAATGAAGTCATTAAGGACAAATTGAAATGGAAAACTTAATTTTTGATTTTATCCCAACAAAAAATTGCAAAGATATGAACACACGAAAAGAATGGCACAGAAAAGATTGCCAAGGAGAGTTATGGAGTGGACCCCACCAGGAAGAAGGAAAAGAGGAAGACCACCTGTCACCTGGATAGAAGAAATTGAGACTATATTGTGTTACCGAGAAATTGAAGAAGATCTACGAATGAACAATCATCAGTGGAAGATGAGAACTCAATCCCTTCTGTAATCTTTGGTTCAGGAAAATGTGCAAACCTTGTACAGCCTGAATAATAATTATAATCAATTATAAGACAACGTACCTTGAGCACCATTCATGATTAATCTAGTCAACACAGCAAACGAGGAAAGGAGCTGGATTAAAGGCGGGCGCACAGTGTACAATACAATTGTTACAGTCACGTGTGTTCGCGTCTATTGTTGGTACCTACGTACAGAGTTTCTGTACATGAAATATTCACCCCTAAACGCCGTAACCTATATCGACACTGCACTGTACGGACCTTGACATGTATACAGGTCGGGTCGCCAGTTATAAAGTGTTGTTTAATAAATGAATCCTTAATTTAGCTATAGCCGTAGTTATTTTAGTGTTAATTGTTAATTACGTATGATCAAGATAGAGGTATAGAATATAAAGTGACGAATATCACAAGAATGTGTGGAACGATTTGGAGAACGTTAAGAAATAAATGTAGAAAACAAACCCAAATAAAATTTTCTAAACCAATGGCAATACCAACACTACTGTGTGGTTCTGAAACTTGGGTCATGAAGAAAAAAAGACGAGCGGAAGATACAAACAGCAGAAATGAAATTTCTGAGATCAGTTACAAGGTGTCAGTAGACGAGATCATATAAGAAATGAAGAGATGAGAAGTGATTTAGATATTTTTTCCAGTTAACGAAATTATTAAAGAATAAAGAAGAAATGGATTCAACACGAATGGAATGGAAGAAAGTAGAATGGAATGGAAGAATGGAAGAAAGTAGAATACCGAATATGGCGAAAGATTACAACTCTACAGGCAGAAGAATAGTTGTTAGACCTAAGAAAAGGTGAACTGTGGAATAGGAACAGGCCGCTGAAGCCTAAAACCGTTAAGAAGAAGATGATGATGATGAATCATTTGTAATCCGTGTCAGTAGTATTACATATAGTTAAAAATCTAAAGTAATAACGTAAAAATTTAATAAATAAGAAAATAAAATAAGCACTGACTAAAAGATAAAAAAAATATAATAATAAAGCCCGTAAATAGTTTGCCAACTAACATCACACACTCTCTTCAAACAGAAATAAGTTGAAGAATTTTATTGTTTATGTTTTCTGGATATTATTAGCAAAATTATTCACGGATAGCGTACGAAAGTCGTAAACGTTTAATAAAAACAAACGGTTTAGCCGTTAGACCGATCAGTATCGGTTTTTGACTAATTTGAAAACTATTACGAAAATAATCGATGGTATTTCTTTATCCAATAAACCCCCCCCCCCACACTGATTCACTCGCATCAGGAACTCTGTATATTGTTGAAACGTCTTTATTTGGGACGGCTGCAAATGTCCTCTCGGAAGACTTTCTAAATAATTAGTCACCCCGGTGTGTAACCGGCGCAAATTGCTTACGTAAGCATAATTTATTGGATACTCCCGCTTATATCCGATCAGTTATCCGATCAGCTATCTCTATCCGAGATCAGTTAATAGATGTAATAGACAAGATCATATAAGAAATGAGAAGATAAGAAGTGATATAGATATTTTTGCAGTTAATGAAAAAAATAAAGAATACAGAAGAACATCTATTCAACACATCAGTAGAATGAAAGAAAGTAGAATACCGAAGATGGCGAAAGATTACAACCCTAGAGGCAGAAGAAAAGTTGGTAGGCCTAAGAAAAGTGGACTGTGGAATAAGAACAGGTCGCTAAAACCTAAAACCGTTAAGAAGAAGAAGAAGCAGACATGATGATGATGATGATGATGATGATGATTATTTGTTAAAACTTGAATACCTTTTAACGACGGAAGGTTTAGCGAGTATCGGTCAGTTGTCATCATCAGGACAATTTTTATTGGGTTGCTACGACGCGAAATACACAACTGACAACATTACTATCAACCACATAAACAAAATTAAATTACATAAGTAACACCAACACGACCAGTTGTCCTCTGTTAGTAAAACTACGAGACACTTTTTATCAGAAAACAAAGATATTTTAACTAATGATGTGATGTATTTATAATGTACACACACTTATTGCTTACTAATGGCACCTATAATCTCAATCTTCTATTGTGGTGTATTCATTGTTCATAACCTAAAGGTACCATACATAATTATGATTTATAATAGAGTTTTAATTACTCACATTCTTAATTTCGATGGATTTCGGTCATAGACCATTGTCAGGACATATACACTGAGCACTCGCGGTCACAATATTGTAAAACACTTACTATTTATAAAAAACGAATTCGTAAACACTGATTAATGATCGTAAAACGTACGTTTGTGTTCGAAGAGTTGTCGAGAAACTGAACGCGAACGCAAAATTATTCCATACCGCATGCAAAACATTATTTGATTCTGTTTGAATTTGCGGCAGTTATCGTTCGCCATAGACAAAATTCTACACACAGACAGATCACTTTTCGGAAAATGACTTTTCTTCTTGTTTTGAGGGTAGTACAATCAGAATCTGCTCTTATCTCGAACACGATTTTTTTCGCGATGACCATTCCCGCCATTTCCTTATGCAACATGGAAGTAAAAAAATGCCTCAGTTGTGTGTTTGGCGTCGTAATAACTCGACACAAATAATGTAAAATTTATGTTATACTTATTAACCGATCCTCGTCAAACCTACTAGCGTTAAAATTTATTGTTTAACAAAGATTTTTCCCATTAGTTGCGTGCCCACAGTAAATGCACAGAACACGTCTACTGTCCAAACATTTATAATTACAGTAAAATGCGTAACACACATTAGACATATCTCTAGTGTACCGTATTTGGTCGCATTTCTTTCAGTGATGCTTCCACCCAAACGCACCCACAAATGAGTATTTACCAGTTTAATTAGTGAATAGAGTTTCCAGTGCTTTCACGGCCGGGCGGTTTGCGGTCGCCGTCCACATAGTTGGAAACGTTATTACCCCGGCTGTTAGGCCGTGGTCTAGAGCTTATGCCGACATGCGTTTCGGCCTCGCTATCGGAGGCCATCGTCAGTGCTGGTAAATGATACATCTTAGACAAGATACACAGTCTCTACGTCATTGTTACCGTTCCCATTGTTACCGTTCCCATTGTTACCGACACAGGTGATAGCCTCCGACGGTGAGATCGAAATGTGTGATCCATATATTACTAAATATCACTATTACATTAACGACTCGGAACACTCGGTTTTTTTATAAGTAAAAGCATAAAGTTTTACCTTACAGCCTGAACCGGTTTTCACCAAAATACGCCCAAATCAAAATTACACACAACAACCAGGCCGCTCAAATAACACAAAACATCGCACAAAGGACATATTGGAAATATACAAACACACAAAAACAAATAAAAACGACATCCTAAACGAACAGACACAATTCAAATCGCACGCATTATTCGAACATATCTCACCCCACACACACAGCATCGATCTTTCGAAATTCGATTCCGTCACCCACAACAAGACGGACAGCGCTACCAGCGGCAGCCTCTGAAGAAGCTTTTTAAAGGAGAAAACCGGTTCAGGCTGTAAGGTAAAACTTTATGCTTTTACTTATAAAAAACCTAGTGTTCCGAGTCAGTAATGTAATAGTGATATTTAGTTAAGTAACGGACACGTCATGGACAACGAAATCCAAGAATTTAACTCAGCAAGACGGGCTACAGTCCAAACGTACAAATTCACAATTTTGAAGGTTAGAAAAATCGTTGCTCACATAACATTCAATAAAACATGCCTAAACAAATCAATAATACCAAAATACGCCCAAATCAAAATTAAACACAACAACCAGGCCGCTCAAATAACACAAAACATCGCACAAAGGACATACTGGAAATATACAAACACACGAAAACAAATAAAAACGACATCCTAAACGAACAGACACAATTCAAATCGCACGCATTATTCGAACATATCTCACCCCACACACACAGCAACGATCTTTCGAAATTCGATTCCGTCACCCACAACAAGACGGACAACGGTACCAGCGGCAGCCTCTGAAGAAGCCTTTTAAAGGAGAAAACCGGTTCAGGCTGTAAGGTAAAACTTTATGCTTTTACTTATAAAAAACCTAGTGTTCCGAGTCGTTAATGTAATAATGATATTTAGTTAAGTAACGGACACGTCATGGACAACGAAATCCATATATTACGTTAAAAGTAGCATAATTAAATTTTGTTAGCAAAGCTTATCACGTTGTTTTCATCTCAGTATTACTCTTTGCATTCTTGTTACAGTTCCAGTAAATATTTCTGTGTAATATATGCAATTGTTGATCCGGTCATTTGGGACGTTACACTAAGTCAACAAGGTTATACGTACCATTAGCACTTTGTGTCAACAATCGACCATCGGTAATTCTTGTGAACACTTTTGACGTGATGCGTGAACGCCTTCGTAATGTATTTCTATAAAACGTTACACACAGGAAAAAGAAGGTAAATATTTAAAACATCCCTTTTGTCCGGTCCACGTAAGTCTGGCAAACGTTTGTCTGTAGTGTAAGGTAAGATACTTAACTACTGTTTGCAGTGCATAATGTGTGTTTGTTAAGCTGATAGAACAAGTAGTGTTCGGGTATACAACAGTGTGAACGCTGTCGGGTATGAGTACTCAATCTCCACTGCCAGCACAATTACATTAGCCAGACACTTGTCTAGTGTACAGCCAGCACGTTACATTAGGTTCCGCGGTACTGATGCTCTACGTAAGCACTGGCCTTATTAAATACGGATTCAACGCCATTAATAGTCAAGTCGTTTTTAACGAACCGCGTGCCGGTTGCAACGGTTTTAGTAATTGTAGGCGTGCAAAATGAGAGGTGGGCCGATATACCTATAACAGGTATTTTGAAACGATTATTTTCGTGGGACGTATATGACAGTGACTGAATAGTTGAAATACCTGTTCCGATTCAACGATAACTGAAAAGTCGAAATACCCGTTCCGATTACTCGCGGCCTCGCGGTTCCGAGTCGCGGGACCCCCTACGCAAGTACTGAATAAACGAGTACAAAGTCACATTTTTTGCTGCTGAATACTTGATTCTGCACATATATCGATGCCATACAAGTACGAAACGAAGGAAAACAGCGAGGTCCAGAATATCTCTATGCCAAAGAGACGAAGTTTTTTTTAATAAATGAAAGATTCATACTGATGTTACATTTATTCTCGTGTGTTATGCAGATATATAATACAGATTATAATAACAACTTATATATTTATACTAGTCACCAACCAAAATGAAATCAGTAATTCAATATTAAATCTATGTCAGTTTGTTTACTCGTAGTGAAATCTTAAATTAGTATTCCCAAAGGGAGGTAGGCCTATAAATTCCCTTGTTCCTTATTTATTTTTAAACAGTAACAGTTTAATAAAGTCACAGTGTAAAGTAACACTGTTAATACTTTTAGATTCAATTTATTTCTTATAACAAATTATATAATACAGGTACAGTATGTGTATATTAGGTATATAATAACAGGTATTTGTAAGTGTTATTTTTTGGAACGGTTTCGTTCATACCAAATACTAGTTTAGCACACCTCTAGTGCAAATGGTGTCCTGTCGCTAGCATTGTGTTGTGGACTACACAAATCGAAGGCTATGCAATGTATGTTTCAGTAAAGTGCGCAACCATAATGAAGTGTATGTCGGTGACGGGATAAGTATTATATACTTCGTTCATAATTTTACACTTAAACAGTGTTTAATCAAGAATATTTATTCTAGTTTTATATTCTTTCATCACCATCATTATCTCCAAGGATTAAACCAAGGATTGTTTGTTCCAGTCTCAAACAGGCAAAGATTACAGCTGGTCACTCCAGCACTTCCTCGGATGTGTCACACCTCTCCATCCCCCCGGCTTATAGTTCCATAGTTGTTTGGGGATGCGGCAGTCATCCATTCGGCTAAGATGTTCCCACCAATTCACCCGATACTGGGCAGTCCCGTCCAGTATACTCATAGTATTCAGTTCCTGCCATGTATCTGTGTTTCTTCAATGATCAAGGAGAGCATACTCTGCCACGTGCCTGAGAACTCTCATTTCAGCCGCTTGGATGTGGCAGGCCTCGCCATTCCTTAAAGTCTAATTCTCAGGCCCATAAATAAGTGTGGGAAGGGCCATCGCCTTGTAGAATTTTAGGCGTGTTCATTTACTTGCTGACTTAAGGGTTCGCCTAATGATCCCGCACATAATTTATATTCTTTAATTTCAATAAATATTAAACATTTAGTGTTAACAGTATGTATACATTTACAAGAAGTTCTCTGTGCCATTTCAAAAATTCAATGTGGGTTGCCTTTAAAAATGTGATCAGTATTGTGAAGAATTAAAAAAAACAGCCGTTGTGATTAGGAGATAAGCTGTTTATTACTTATGCCACTTCAAGGCTTGAAAATAAACAATACAAGCTAGAACAGCCTAGAACAAATCGAAATGCACAGATAATTAAGACTATGGTGCGAATCATGAAGGCGCTTTCTTGAGATCGAGTCCAGTCTTTCTGTACGTATCGTTAGAATAGTATTTTTCCATTAGCAATATCATGATTGAGAGGTCATCGACTGCATCGGTGTGCCAACTGCGCTTGTGGTCTTCCGTTAAACGGAAATCATCATCTAAGCCGACGACCTAATTTGGCACAGTTAGGGGTGAAGAAAATGGCACGAATGTAGGCGCTGTACTTCGAGATTACGTTATCGTATATTATTATAATTTGGTTACTATTATCAAACCTACATTGGCCGAAAGTAGTAACAACAAGCTGCCTATACCGCGTCTGTAATAGTACAGTCAGTTCAGACAATTTTCACGTCTCAGAACTATGAGTGTTTTCAAGTGAAATATATCAGCCATTGACACACCTGATAGATACCATGAAGAAGAAGAAAAATAAAAAGAAGAAGAAGGAATCGATGAGAACTATGATGGTGGTGGTGGTGGTGTTTGTTTTGGGGAAGAGAGAAGAACAAGAATAAGACTGTAAATAAATAATCTCATATCTATTCACACGCGCGCGCACGCACACGTCTTTGAGTATTCAGTCGTTGGTGCTTATTGTAACTACACGCATTACAACAGAGCATGAGCAACGCCTGCTGTATGCACAAGAGAATACATATTTAATCTAGATAAGAGCAGACAATGAAGGGGACTGGATTAAACTGTTACAGCCAGTAACGTGCGCCTGTGTATTGTTATACAGAGTTTCTGAGCGTAAAATATTCATTGTTAAACGGTTATTAACTGCACTGTACGAACCTTGACTTACATACATACTACGCCGGCAGTTGTACGCTACACCATTGTTTTAATAAAGTTTCCGTCTCATTAGGTCTGAATATATACAGCATATACGTTTACTGTCCAAACCCGTCTCACGTTATAATTACTGGACTGTGTATACTACAAAACCGTATATAATCCAAACGGTTACAAACGGCGGCCAAATACACCCGACTTTTTGTAAACATAAATGCAGACAATGTTGTTAAAATTCGTTCCCGGGCTGTTTGGCCGTGGTCCATTTTTTCAACAACTAAAACAGACGTTTCGACAGTACCACCGACTGCCATAATCAGTGTCAAAATTCGAGCTTTATTAATGTTGGGTGGTACACGTTAGACCACAGTACTGTAACACACCCTACGTTACCACAGAACTGTGGCACACAGTACTAACTTTACCACCCTACGTTAGTAAAGCTCGAATTTTACACTGACGATGACAGTCGGTGATACTGTCTAAACGTCTGTTTTTAGTTGAAAACAACGGACCACGGCCAAACAGCCCGGGAATGAATAATTTTAACAACATTGACTCCGGCCGTCTAAGGCTACGAAGTATATAAGTGCAGCCAATGTTTCTTCTACTATTCGTAATGCAGTTTTAATTTTTTTGTTTGCGATGTTTTGAGTCTATGTAATTTTAAAAATAATATTTGCGTTAAAAATTTGCGATGAAAAGAGTTACTGTGTTTTTTTTTATTTGTTTTTTGTATCTCTTGGGATACGTGAAAGGAACCGGGTCTGGCAGAGGAACTGAAACGTCTGATCTATTTCGATGTGAATACCTTTCCGTTTCCGTTCGGGGACTTCTAGTAGTTTACTGCACTGAGCTGCGTCATTTTAAACATGCTTTACTTTTTATTTTCCTATTTTTTCTTCTTAGTCTTTTATGCTCCTCCTCCTCCTCCTCCTTCTTCTTCTTCTTCGCCTCTTCCTCCTTCTTCTTCTTCTTCTTCTTCTTCTTCTTCTTCTTCTTCTTCTTCTTCTTCTTCTTCTTCTTCTCCTCCTTCTTCTTCTTTTCTTCTTCTTCTCCTCCTCCTCCTCCTTGTCCTCGTTCTCCTCCTTCTTGTTCTTCATCTCCTCCTTCTTTTTCTACGTCATCTTTTTTTCTTCTTCTTCTTCGTCATCTTCACCTTTTTTTCTACATCATCTTTTTTTCTTATTTTCCTCCTCAATTCAAAGTCAAAGATTACACCTTTTAATCTGTTCTTGTTTTCACGTTGTACTATACTCAATGTCTTAATTTTCTCTGAGGGTTTTTAAAACCCATTCTGGACACACACACATACATACACGCTGCATCCACCACGTATGATTTCAGGCGACAGGATTATTGACTGCATATAGCCTACAGAATTTGCCAAGTCCCCCGTATTTTGAAACTCTTACACTAAGTATACGTTAGTTTCGTTGTCTTCCATTACTGTTGAGGCTCCATACTGATAACGTTCAAGCCGTGTGTGTTTATATAAGGGCATTTTTATTTTAATCTAGTAGCCTACTACAAATAATGTTGAAACACAGAGGGCGTCCTTGGCAACTTTGGTGAAGTAGCGTCCTCAAAATTTTTTAATTTGCCAAAAGCTTAAATCCAAACAATTTAAACGGTATGTTCTCTCTTTTGTGACTAAACAAGCTTGGATCCTATAGAAAGAGATATCAACTTGCTTGGAAGCTACTCACAAGAGCTAAATATATTTATTCCTTACTCGTTTTGTCTATTATTATTCAATTAATAATTATTCTATTATTATTTAATTATATATATTATTATTTAATTATTTGTCTCTCTAACAATAAATAACTCCAGGTGGTCTAGTGGCTAACGCGGGCGATTGATGCGCTCGTGGTCCCGGGTTCAATTCCCGGCGGAGGCTCCATATGGCGTGCACTCAGCGTCGTGAGGCAAACTGAGTAGGCGCTGAGATAACAGCGCCGCTTCCTGGCCGTGAATACCGCAACTAGCGGCTGGTGGTGCGTAGTACTAGCCATACACCGTCACACTAACACAAAAGCCGCGTGGTACGCCTTGGTCCTTAACGGACTGTGGAGCGGAGGTTTATTTATTTAACAATAAATAAATGTTTCTTAGAAAATATTGTTGGTGGTTCGTTGGAATATCAGTGACTAATCTGGTAAGAGGAAGAACCCCAAAAATGTTGAAAGTATCAGAAAGTGAATCTCTGATTCTATTCTGATATCTTACATACCAGGATCTTTACCGCTTACCAACCGATGTCTGTTGGAAATTTCGTTAAAACATAAGAATAGTAGCAAACCAGTTGGTCAGGTAACAGAAGTAAATTAACGGAGTATACGTAGACAAGTGGTTTAACGGGGAACACATGATATACTTGTGACAGTAGATAAACTATTCATGAGTAGTAGACAGTTTAGAGAAAAGGTAATTTTAGACCGGTAACGATATGGTCAGTGAAACACACAATGTCACTGAGAGGAGTTTTCTTTCACAGTGATAATAATGTCTCGAGAGAGTGAGTGAGTGAGGGGGAGAGATAGAGGGAGAGAGAGTGTGAGGGGGGAGAAAGAGGGAGAGAGTGGGTGAGGGGGAGGAATAGAGAGAGGAAAAGAGAGAGAGAGATAGATGGATGTTACGTACAGCCTTTTTGTTGTTGTTGTTGTTGTTGTTGTTGTTGTTGTTCTTCTTCTTCTTCTTCTTCTTGTTCTTGTTCTTCTTCTTGTTCTTGTTCTTGTTCTTGTTCTTGTTCTTGTTCTTGTTCTTGTTCTTCTTCTTCTTCTTCTTCTTCTTGTTCTTGTTCTTGTTCTTGTTCTTCTTCTTCTTCTTCTTCTTCTTCTTCTTCTTCTTCTTCTTCTTCTTCTTCTTCTTCTTCTTCTTCTTCTTCTTCTTCTTCTTCACCTCACGTTCCGTCTTTCCATCTCTCCATCTCACTCTCGGTCTTCCTACAGCTCTTGTACCGAAGGGTCTATATTGACACGCAACCTTAGGTAGTCGTGCATCCTTCATTCTGTCCAGATGCTCTAACCATTCCCTATGATATGTCTGGATCTTATCATTTATGGAGAATACCTGTAGCTCTTCTCCAATATCCTGTTTGTACAAACGATCTTGTCTTGTACAATCCTTTGTTCTTCTCAGAAACTTCATTTCCGAAGCTTGAATCTGGTTTTTAATCTTCTTCGTATGAACCCATATTTCAGGTCCATATAGGAT
Organism: Magicicada septendecula; assembly: GCA_034769895.1. NCBI lineage: Eukaryota > Metazoa > Arthropoda > Insecta > Hemiptera > Cicadidae > Magicicada > Magicicada septendecula. The sequence goes on along the minus strand of CM068368.1, from coordinate 868,605,398 downwards.
TTTATAGTCACTGCCATTGTTTTATAAAAATTAAGACTTGTCTTTGTCCTCTACGGTTGCGTACAATAACCGTAGAGGTAAATAAATAATAAATAAGCTCAAATTGTTATAGATTTTTTAATGGTTTATTTTCGTGCTATGATATTACGCGGACAAATGTCTAATTGTAAGGCCGTGTGTGTTGTGGTGCAAGGAACGATATTTACAACAGTCTGTCAGTTCGATACTACAGGTAGTACAGTATCTCCGGTATCGCGTATGAGTACATAATCACTAGTGTCGGCACACTAGCATTAGAGACAGACAGACAGACACTCACAGCACGTTACATTAGGTTTGCGGTCGTGATGCTCCAAGTATTGGTACCAACACATTAATATTCAAGTCACGGCAAGGGATGGATGTGACGCTTTCAGCGATTGTGCCGCCGCTACCCTAAATTAGTTGCATTGTAACTTTGAAGCAACGCTATAAACGTGTTAATATCATTCCGCGACGTAAGGATTGTATACAGCGTGTATGCTAATGATAAGATACAACATTTTCGTGCTATCTATCACCTGTGTGTGTCTTCTTCTTCTTCTTCTTCTTCTTCTTCTTCTTCTTCTTCTTCTTCTTCTTCTTCTTCTTCTTCTTCTTCTTCTTCTTCTTCTTCTTCTTCTTCTTCTTCTTCTTCTTCTTCTTCTTCTTCTTCTTCTTCTTCACTTGAAGGATTAAGCTTCCAGCCTGTTCTGTCTTCACAGCTACCGTTTCCTTGGTCTGCCTCTATCTCGTTCTCCGAGAGGCTTATCTATCGCGCGAAATCCGTCCGGTTTATTCCTGTGAAGATTATGAGTAGGTGTAGTTTCTCTGTCAGAGGTAACCAGCCATCAGCTAGGTAGTTAGGTTATGGGGCTGCCACCTAAATGCTTTCCCTGATATTCTGTTGGGGTTTTCTCCCTTAGCCTTTGAGGATCGCTCTACTCCAGAAGGCAGTGGTTTTGTAATGTTTTAATTAAGGTTTTCTTCCTCTAGCTTTTGACAAACCAACGCCGGGGTGCAATGCAGCAGCTTCATCGTAACCCTCGCAGCGGACCTTACAGGTTACTATCAACAGGGCCAGACGACCCTTGGTTTTTTAACGAGGTTGTTACTCCTCCCCTTTTCCCTTTTGTAACCTGGCTGGGGACCGGCTTTGGAGGGTTTGTGTCCGATGTATTTCACTCAAAACACTCACGGTTCTGAAACTTGAAAAATATCTAAACTGACTGTACTATTAAAGATACTGTAGAGGCAGCTTCTTGTTATTACTTTCGCCCAATGTAGGTTTGATAATAGTAACCAAATTATAATAATATACGATAACGTAATCTCTAAGTACGGCGCTAGATTCGTGCCATTTTCTTCACCCCTAACTAGATTATACGAGTGTGTGTGTGTGTGTGCGTGTGTGCGTGACAAATTTAACCGTTCAATAACATATCTTAAGTTAAAGCTAGTATTTTATAATCTTTTTTAATATTCTGTTTAATACGGTAACCAAATCATTTCTTCTATTAATTTTATACAAACCACTATGTTGTCTTTGGTATTGACGAGCGCTTTCGGCAGTCAAGCCATCTTCAGGTCATTTACCAACCCAATTTGGTTGATAAATGACCTGAAGATGGCTTGACTGCCGAAAGCCCTCGTCAATACCAAAGACAACATAGTGATTTATATAAAATTACTACTAGAAATATTTGAGACCACTAACACTCCAATACAACAATAAGGTAACCAAATCACTTGTACGAATTAATAAATTATTTACCTTTAATTATCCGCCTTGTGATTTCTTGTAATCTCGTCTATCACGCGTTTCAGAGCTTATGCTCCATCATCAGACATTAAAATAAAAATAAAACTATCACTCTTGCGAGATCGTTATATAGTAAAAATGTCAAAATTTGCATGTGAACCGTACGCGAATTTTGGTGCGCACCTGTTCAAGTTCAATCTGCCACTGAGCAGATTACTCAGTATACTCTAGTGAATATAACACTTTAAAACATATGAAAACAAAATTAATTGACAACAATGCCCGTATCGTTAAGGCAGATAAAGGAAATACGCTAGTTATCATGGACACTGATTCATACAATGCTAAAGTTCATGATTTTATTTCTAACAACAACATTAAACTATTAAACTCTGATCCCACTGAATTATATGTCAGAGAACGTAACAATTGTATTAACAAATGTATCAATTTATTCAATGAAAACACACGACGTTACTTAAAGCCCATCAACGCTAAAGCCCCGATATTCACAGGACTACCTAAAATTCATAAACATAACATACCTATCAGACCGCTCGTTAACTTTGCCACTGCTCCTGGCTTCAAAACTGCAAAAGCACTCGTTCGTTTGATAAAAGATAATTTACAATTACGAAATAATCATAGTATTATGAACAACACTAATTTTATTAATAAAATTAAATCTGTTGAACTACAACCTAACCACAATTTGCCGTCATTCGACATAACTAATTTATACACGAATATCCCAGTCATAGATACATTACAGATTTTGAGAAACAATTTATCTGACAATAGTTGCATGAACACACAGATGATAAATGAGTTAATTAACTTACTCGAGGTTGTTTTAAAACAAAACTATTTCACTTTTAATGGCTCGTTTTACATTCAAGATGATGGCCTAGCTATGGGCTCATCCCTCTCCGGCCTACTGGCCGATATTTATTTGAATTATTGCGAGAATACTCACTTATTGAACAACAATATATACGCAAATAAAATAATATTTTATGCACGGTATGTGGACGATACGTTTTTCATTTTTGATGGTACTATAAGACAAATCGAATTATTTCAAAACTGTTTAAATAAAGTAAATAGAAACATACAGTTTACTCTCGAAACAGACGTTGATAACAAGATAAAGTTTCTAGATTTAACCATCACTCGACAGATGAACAAACTAAAGTTCAACATTTATAGGAAACCGACTACCGCTGACACCCACGCAGACTCACATCATCCTTATTCTCAAAAATGGCGGCGTATAATAGTTTCATTCACAGATTATTGACAATTCCTTTGGATGATAATGACTTTCGTGATGAGCTAAATTTCATAAAATATATCGCGGTTGCCAATGGTTACAATAGTCTGACCATTGACAAACTGTTGAAAAAACACGAAAAAAGAAAGCTTACACCCCGAATAAACAGTTACACACAAAAAATTATCATTTCCACTAATTACACAAGCTTTATGCCCAAGTTTTTGTCCTCTATATTGAATAATAATAGTTTCACTATTTCATTCAGGTCTAATAATAAGTTACTGGACATTCTCAAACCGAAAAACACACGCCTCCAGAAGAAAAAAACAGGTATATATAAGTTAATATGCAATGATTGCGATTGCTTCTACAATCTTGGACAGACTGGAAGAGGTTTCCTTAAACGTTTTCGAGAATTTTACCCAAGAAAGTGAGAAACGTTAACAACATCAAATCAAATTACGCCCGACACCTGACTTCACATAATCATAATTACACAGATTTTAGTTCCAACTTAATACCGTTACATGTGTGCAAGAAGGGCCGTTTCATGAATGCCTTGGAGGAATTTGAAATTTACAGTGCATATGCAAACCTAAGGAGTCGCGATATCGTGTTAAATGACCAACTGAACTTTGTATCCAACCGCTTGTACGATACCGCCTTGAGTCTGCTCGCTGGGACTACGATAAGGTAGCAACCGCTCAGTGGCAGATTGAACTTGAACGGGTGCGCACCCAAATTCGCGGACGGTTCACATGCAAATTTTGACATTTTTACTATATAACGATATCGCAAGAGTGATAGTTTTATTTTAATTTTAATATCTGATGATGGAGCATAAGCTCTGAAACGCGTCATAGACGAGATTACAAGAAATCACAAGGCGGATAATTGAAGGTAAATAATTTATTATAATCTTTATCAAATACAGTACGAGGGTCGACCAAATATAAACGAGACTTTTGATATTAACACGTTATACTTTAACAATCGTTAATGTTGGCAACAGTCAGCAGTGGGCAGTAGTGCCTAAACATGAGCAGAACTCAGAACTAGGTGCTTGTTTCTAACGATATTTGTTAAATTGTTCTCACTATGAGTAAACAGGAGGTGCGTGCGTGTGTCCGTTGCACAGCGTGCGTGTATGTGTGTGTACGTTGATAATCTGTGTATTATCAAGTTTTTCGTGTGCGAAGGTGTTAAACGGTTGTTTTATTCTCAGATTGTGTCACAATTCGGCGATGATACACTTTCGAACGCTTAAGTGTAAACATGGCGTACGTTTTTCCAAGAATGTTATTCCAGTAACAAAGAGGTGCAAGACTTCGACGTTATTTTGAACATCTAAACGCGTACAAATAACCAGAAATATATAAATCCCATTTTGGTCACAAATGCAACAAACGCAGGACATGAATTACCAGACATAACCAACATGACATTAATAAAACACATACGACACAAAGGCACAATAATGAACATATGGGAAAATTTACAAATATACAAACACAAAACAAACTAATAAATGAACAAATACAAATCAACACAAAACATGATACCATTTTCAAAGCACTCAACATTGAAAATACTCAAAAGACTAATATATAGGTACACCACAATCACACACAACAATACCAAATTAAAAAACCAAAACCATACAGGAAACCACAGCACCGACCAACCGAAACACAAGTACTCAACAAGATACAAAATTAAGATGGGTGATTATGTGAGGATGGGAACAATAGGATTCCCGAAACATGTGCCGAATAAGGGAAACAATATCTTGAGGTGAAGAAATTACAAATATTAAATAAATTATATGTGTGTGTGTGTGTGTGTGTGTGTGTGTGTGTGTGTGTGTGTGTGTGTGTGTGTGTGTGTGTGTGTGTGTACTGTATATATATATATACACACATATACAGTATACATACACATATACATATATACACATATATATATATACAGTACACACACACACACACACACACCACACACACACACACACACACAATATTTAATAATATTTATTTATTAATACACTTGTATAGAGAAACAGTGAGTGTGATTATTAATATTTATTTGTGTAGATACGGTTTGAACCAATTTGTCCATTAAGTAATGATGGCTCACTGTTTCAGTGTAGGCGAGAGGACACGAGCATACAACATGCACGTTTGATCTAGTTAACACCGCTCGCACAATGATGGGAATGGATTAAAGAGGTGGTAGAACGGTCGGTATAATGCAACTGTTACAGCCAGGCCAGTTATGTTCGCGTGTATTGTTCACGGCTATATAAAAAGTTTCTGCGCGTAAAATGTTCACTCTCAAACTCTGCAGCCTATGGAAGTACAGTAGAACTCCATTTATCCGGACTAATGATTCCCCGACATAATTCGGATATGCAGAAATTCGGATAATTGGAACAAACATAAGAAAAAGATTATGTTATGAAATAAAACGCGAAAATTGCTGAAAAATCACTTTTGTTTATTTTTATTACGTGAGTACAGTATCTTAATAAAAACCAGGTCACACGTGTTTTGCAAAAAGTTCACTTTTACTACAAAAAATTTAAAATAATACTCACACATAATTATGATTTGTCAGATGAGCATGTCAAACAAAGTTAATTGTTTTGACGTAGAAACTCATTTCCGTGCAGCCGGGTCCCGCAAACGCTTGACGGAAAGAAGCTGCACATGGTCGCATTCAGGCTGCCGTTCCATCCACTTTAAGGCAGTGTCAAAACAAGCGAATGCCTCAATCGTTGTAGATTCCTTTTCCGGTTCAACTGAAGCAACGTTGTCATCGTCTTCGTCCACCTGCTGAGATTTATCGTTACACTTTGGATAATTTCATCATCGTCTAAAATTTGATATCCAGGGTCGCACTGCAACCACTCGTTTATGTCCGTCCACGTCACACTCGGAACAGCTAGGAATTTGTACAATGGTTTTCTGGATGTCTTCAGTTGATACAGCTACATTTTCTTCGACACTTTCTTTTACTCTTCTTTAACTCTTCCTTCTTGTTCATTTCCTCTTCTTTTTCTTCCTGGATTTGATTGTTTTGTCGAAATTGCATTAGTTTTATTCCATGGCATTTCCTGATATCGATTCGGATAACTGGAGTTCGGATAAATGCAGTTCGGATAAATGGAGTTCTACTGTACATTGTTTGGACCCTGACTTAAATACGGCCGAGTAATTGTACAACACTGGATTCATAAAATTCGTACTTACTTACATACTTACAGTGGCGCGACAACCCATTACTGAGTCAAGGCCTCCTTTTAACAGCCTCCGCCAGTTGTCCCGATCAAGAGCAGCTGTTCTCCAGTTCCGGGTCCCAAGGTTATGGCGCGCATCATAATTCACACCGTCTTCCCAACGTAGTTTGGTGCCATAGATTACCAACTCTCCTGGTGCCATAGATTTGTTCTGTGAGTGCCTTTCTGGGTATTTCATTATTCCCCATTCTGATCACATGTGCAGCCCACCTAGGTCTACCAAGGTTTTTATAACTTTCACAATATCTGGTTCGTTCAGAAGAACTGGTTGGTCCTTTTCTTCCCACACACCTCCCACACATATTGGGCCAGAAATACTGCGGAGTATTATGCGTTCATGAACTAGCAGGCTTGACTCAGACTTTATAGAAATGGTCCAGGGGTCTCGGAGCCATAGGTGAGAACTGGGCGGATCATTGTTTTATACAGAAGCAGTTTGATGCGCCTGGCAATTGTTCTGCTGTGCAACAGGGATCTGAGCCCAAAGAAGCACCTATTAGCTGAGGTGATTCTTTGCTTTATTTCTTCTGTCGTTTGAATTCATAAAATTTGTTTCTCTTTAATTCCCGATATAAATTTACTATAACAACAACGTATCTATCTCATGTTTCAATCGTACGATTAACACGCATATATCGTACAAAACGTTTACAACTCTTGCCATGCAGATTATGTAAACACACAGTATGTAGGCCCCTTCAGTGTCACCACACCAAGGCTTACTAAACCATGGCTCTTCCTTACCTGTAACGTTTGTTACATCTGCTTGTGGCGCCGGATTTTATTATTAAGCGATCCTATCTTCTTTGCGCCTGTGCCGTATTCTGCGTTGGAGCTGAATCTGTAATATCGTTTACGACGCGGTGTCAGACCGTATTACGATAGGACCGATTAACAGCAAACTGAATGACCGTCAGAAGGACAGCAGAGTTGAAGGAATAATGAGGATTACAAGTGTTTGGGAACGTTCTCCTACCGAAAATCAAATACATTCTCGTAAAGGTTTTGAGTGGAAATTATCTATCACAAGAAAGACGAGGCGTGGAATAACATCATGGAATACGTGTCTGTACACGTAAACTACACAGGAAACTTAAATTTGTTGGTGATTGTTAGCCGAGAACAGAATTTTTTGGTATAATTTGAAGTGTCCTTAAGATTGGTTCCAAGAAATATGAGTTTTTGCGTGCGTGTGCGTCCGTCCGTCCATGTGTGTGTGTGGGGGGGCGCACACACAATCGATTGTAATTGTCTTCAATTTCAGGAAGTTGACTATTAATTTTTATAGTCGTTTGTAACCAAACATGATTTACAAACACTTTTTTTTATGTAGGATGAGGAGAATGTAGGATCCAGTATATAGGACATGGGATACACTATAGGATAAAATCGGTTACGATGAGGCGCGATGTATAAACATGGATATGTAAATAAAGAAGTCAACAAAAAAGAGTAAAGGACGAATAAGATGATATCATATTTGATATAACCCCTAAGACACACACACACACGCGCACGTGTGTCGAGGAATCCACGTACACAGACAAATCTTTTTTAGTTAACTTAAGAATTTTTTACCTTGTATAATCCACTATGCGATCTCAGTTTTTACATACATGTTTCAGGAACTAAATCCCCATCTTCAGGTACAGTAAAAAATTTATTATTCCCCTAATACATAGGGGCCGTCGAAATGATTAAAATGTTTATACATAAAAACACACGCACAAAAATCACTGAATAAATTAACATATAACACAAACACATGAACACGTTAAAAGCGACTCAGTGCACCGGTCGACCTCCGATCGTCAACAAAAGAGTTGTTGAATATAAATAATATAATATAATATAGTATAATATAAATATTTTTTGTCTTACCTTCATATACTTATTACAGTAAAGACGCTGTATTTAATTTAGTTTGTATTTCATAATTCGTATTATAGAATTTCGTGTATAATTATTGTAGACTTCACAGTCTACATACTTCAGTGTAATTTTTTTTTGTATCGGCCATCTAAGGACCACATGTCAATTTCAATTCTTTATTCTTTGTTCTTCTCTTTTTCTCCAATCTTCTTTCATCTTTTCACTGTCTCTTCTTCCTCTTAGAACCACTTCTTCTCTTCAGTCCACTTTGAACCTGTTTTTTTTTCTCCTACCCTGGACTCCTTCTATTTTTAACACTTTAGCCCAAAAAATCTATCTTTCAATTCCTACTTCTGAGTTTATATTATTTTTTTCTAAATCCTTTTTGACTTCTTTAATCCAACTTGGTGTTCACTCCTTCCCCCACAGACATTTAAAAATCTGCTTTCTTAACCTATTATCGTACATTCTATATAAATGTTGAAAAAATACTAGTCTTTTGTTATTATATTACTCATAATATAATGGTATTTGTAATTAATTATAAAAACAGTAATCAACAATTAAATATTAGAATTGGTACAGAAAACGTTTATACATATACCTGTCAACATATAGCATAGTAAAACATATAGCTAAATACAGATTATAGAGGTGTTCAATTATGTAATTATTAAAAGGTATTTTTATCATGTTTCACTCACTATTGGTATTACAAATACCGTCGACAGTAATCCAACTATCATCATATCATATAAATTAATAAATTTAAAAATTGTTTTAATCAATTGTTCAAAACAGCTGTTTAAATATTTAGATTAAATTTAATGTTTTTATATGTGTATATAAAGTATGTTATATAATTAATTTAAAAATATAATATAAATATTTATTACTTTATTAAATTAGTAATATTTGTATTGTATTATGAATAAGTATTTCGATATTTTTAACTACCATCTTCAGATGACGAAATAAAATAAGTTTATTACATTTGAATTGTCATAAACCTGTTATACACCTGTTATACACGTGTTATACACACAGTCAATTATTATATTTTTTACCGTTTACTTAATTAGATTTAAATTTTTGAAAATGATCGAATCATGTTTAGAAGTTAACTTGAGTTCGTTCTTTTTTTTCTATTTGTATCGGCCATCTGAGGACTACATGCCAATTTCAGTTCTTTATTCCTCGTTCTCTTCTTTTTCTCCAATATTCTTCCTTCATCTTTTCGCTATGTCTCTTCTGTTCACTATGTCTTCTCTTCGCTATGTCTTCAGTCCACTTTGTACCTGCGTTTTTCTCTCTCCTAACCTGGACTCCTTGCATTTTTTAACACTTTGGCCTGAAAACTTATCTTTCACTTGGTTCTTCTGCTTTTACATTATTTTTTCTAAATCCTTTTTGGCTTCTTTAATCCAGCTTGATGTTGACTTCTTTCCCCACAGATATTTGAAGATCTGATTTGTTAACCTACTGTCGTCCATTCTACATAAATGTCTAAAAAATACTAGTCTTTTGTTTCTCATTGTTTCTGTTATATTTTCTCTACTTTGATATAGTTCATCGTTACTTTTTAACTTCCAACCTTCTGAAGTTTTTCGCGGGTCTAATATTTCCCTAATAATTCGTCTTTCCAATATTTCTAGTTTGTCTAAATTATAATTCAGTGCTAAACATTCACTTGCATATAAGCATTCTGGTTTCACTAATCTACTGTAATCCCTTATTTTTGCATTTTTAGATATGCACTTTTTATTGCAAATATCTTTATTTATACCATACGCCCTTTCCATCTTATGAATCCTTTCTTCTATAGCAGATTTTTCCAAGCCATTCTCTTGAATTATCTCTCCTAGATACTTTAATTTTCAAACCCTGGTGTAATTTTTATTTTATTTTATTTTAATTGTTATTGTTGACATCTTGTTGTTCTAGTTGTTGTAAAGCTTGTTTCGGCGACACAGGCCTGTGGGTTTTACGAGCGTCACCTCGTCTGACGAATTTCTAGTCGCCTGAAGGCGAATACCAGTGACACAAATCCGGCGGCATAGAATTTTTTTATTGTCGACGGTGAGTGTCTAACTTGTGACCAAATGACAACACAATTTTATCTCGCTAAGTTCAAATCGTACATGCCATTTTTGTAATTGTTTATTACAGATCCTTTTTTCGTTTTCTTTATTCGTAAACAGGAAACTCTGGTGTCTGTAGGCGAGTACAGTTTAGTATAATGTTGTAGTTTCAATTGTACTTCAGTTACTATATTCTCAACAACGTATCTGCAGAAAATAAAGAACTTTTCTGCAGTAGGTTGTTTTAAACTTTTTATCGGACTACAACTTGTTTTGCAACATTCAAAACAACAAACTTTGATATATGTAATTGGTTAATTGTTCGCTGACCTGTAGAGCAAGTGTTGTAAAATTGTTCACTGCAAGTGTTCGGCTGGGGATGGGCGAGGGATGTTAATAAAACCTTTAAGGCAGCCACGCTATCTAGCCAGCGAGCGTGGAAACACTTCTCCACAATAGCTTACTTTGTTGCAGTGAAGGGGACGCCCCATTATACTGCATGGTTATTACTCGTTTAATACGATACATTACACATTAGATTTGATTTTAAAATAAAAATCGGATTTCATTAAATTTATTATTATTATTATTATTCCTTAATTTCGAAGTGACCGTCAATCAATAAATTTTAACGATGAAGGGTTTACGAGGATCGGTCAAAAAAGTATAACACTAATAATACATTATTTGTGTCGATGTTTCGACATACTGGCGCGAGGGCGCGCACGCACACGCACACGCACACATTCACTCAATTGATTGATCTGTTATGTATATTTTCTCTGTGTCCGTACACAGGTCCTGATGATGACCATAAATATTGTCGAAACGTTGGCACAAATAATATAAAAATTTGTGTTTCATTTACTGGCCGATCCTCCCTAAACTATGCATATTTACAAATTATTATAACTGCTACCATAATCAGTGTCGTAAAATTCGACCAAATAATTTATCTAATCTACAAATTATTATTGATAAAATTCTACCAATAATTTATCTAATAACACAAATTATTATGTTTTAATTGAGTTAAGGGTACCAAAAACAGTATCTGATAAAAATAAAAAAATTATGTTAAAGGATGCAATGTTTTATTTGCCTTGCATTATTTTTTGTTACCAATAATTTTCTATTTTTCCTAAATACATTTAATATCATATTATATAAACATTGAAACGTCTTCTTTTCTTCTTCTTCTTCTTCTCTTCAAGGATTAGATTATATAAACCTGTTCCGGCACCCATCTCATCCTCGGACGACCCACGTCTCTTCTACCACTGCCTTTATAGTTCAGTGCCACTTTCGGCAATCGATTCTCTGTCATTCTTTGCAGATGATTCCGCCATTGTCTTAATCCCACAACATGACCAACCTTTTAGCCTTGTTAGTTATTTCTCATTCAAAGAACTCTAACATTAAATAGAGAACTGTATTTACAGTAAATTTATATTAAATATTTGCAGTCAGAAAAATTATAATTAAGAAAGTTGTGTTAGTGGTTATAATCACAAACAGAATTATCACTGTTGCACACCACTATAGAAAAATCAATCCGATTAGCGCCTTCAAGTTTCTCAGCTCATCGTCAGATCGGAAATAACCATTTCCGATGGTTTCTGTAGTTGTGTGAAACAGTGATGATGTCTGATTTAGAATACTTTTTGTCTGCTGTCCACTGGTTCGTTATTTAAAACGTCTTATACTGATGAGACGCGCATTTTATGAAATGCGTCCTTAAAATCTGTCAGGGTAACTTAACCCGCATCATCTGTGAACAAGTTAGCCGCACTCAAGTCTTTAGAATGCACCTCCAATTCTGGAGACTTTGAAACTTCACAATCTTTGTGTATTTGAAACCACCGTGTACAATATTTAAACTCTTTCTGACTTAACGAGGAAAGTCATTAAAAACTGAATGTTCATTATTAGTTTTATGTTTAATATGATGCGACGTATTTGGTTAATATTTATTTACTTTTCGTATCTGTTTAATACATAGAGTCGTCTTGATGTTTGTCGTTACAATGTTATCGTTTCCAAGAATTTTGTGTAGGGGCGGTTCCGTGGCCGGCTAACAACGTATACGACTAATCAGTCCGCGTATTCGACACCAGAGGACTCTTTGTGAAAGCCAGTATTCCAGTGGCAGAGGTTTTGCGTATTAAACCAACAGACATGTTTGTTCTCGTTCGTAAAACGGTTGAATTTAGTTACGTTTTTGATATTTTTTTCTAACATTTCGTTTAGTTAAGTCAGCAGATTCCTTTCATTTAAGTGTGATTTTTCGTACGAACAATTAATAAACAAAGAGAATGTCTAAAGGTAATATGTTTTCGTAATTGTCATAAATATTATAACATTTTAAGTAAGTTCAGTTTTAAGGAAAACTAAAATTCTGTACGCTAATTTTCTACAACAAATTTTTGTCTCTTCCTTTCCTTGGCTCTCCGTAATTTAAAATATGTATTTTGTGGAATTAGATTTTCCGTAACCTTTTTAATTCATCATGAAATACTCGTTTACATACTCAAAATGTAAATGTACGAATACATTAAAAAACGGGGAAAATATGGTTTTGAAGCTCACTGTACCTTTGCTAGCAGTATTTGTAAAGTAACCGCTTAATGTGCAGTATTTACGTACATAATTTCCATATTCCAATATGGTTCACAGACCTCATTTATTTACGCAAATTTCCGATTTTTTAATTTATACAAATAATTTAAAACTAGTAACATCTATTTTTAGTTTATATACATAGAGTTGCTGTTTGGTCAGCAGTTCACCATTTATAGTGAAATTTAAACAAAATTTACTTTGTTTGCTTAGGATATTTTTGGTTGTAATAGAAAGTATTTGGTTGTCTAATGTATTTATGACTTTGTATTTAATAAGGTTAATGCCACTAAAAATTCTAAAAAATTACTTACAAAGAAGTACTAAATTGGAAGTATAAGTACTTCCCATTACAAAAAAAAAATTAATAATATCCCCAATTAGAAATAATTAATTTTGTATCATTATTTATATAATAATTTTGTGGGATCAAATTTACAGTTATACAAATATTATCATTTTAATTTTAATTTGTACATCGGTAAGGCAATATACTTTCTATCTTATGTTTATAAGTTTTCAAAATTTCCGAAAAACGTTTTTGCGTGTTTCCGGTCATTTGAGATATTTTTTATAATACCATATTATAAAGAATTATTGCTATTAATTAAATTATTAAATAAGTTAGATTTATAACTCTCAAGTTTCAAGTGATAATGTTTGTTTTGTATAAATCTTTACGAAAAGTTTCATTGATTTGGCGTAAACAATATGTTTATTACTTAACACCTAAAATGGATTACTTATAAGTGTATTTGAAATATATTCATAACGCATCGTACATTATATTTGCAACATAAATATTAAGTGCAGTGTATTTAAATATTTTTTGTTCTCTTTTGTGTATCTTGAAGAATCGATTGTTATTTTCCCATTGGCTTAACAAATATCGATATGGAGAACTATACATGATTTCCATGTTCTAAGATTCATATTTCAAATCATTTTTTAAATTAAATATTTCCATAGACACTACTTGTTTCTATTTCTTTCTTCAGCCTCCCTCTCTCTCCCTCTCTCTCTCTCTCTCTCTCTCTCTCTCTCTCTCTCTCTCTCTCTCTCTATATATATATATATATATATATATATATATATATATATATATATATTGCGACAGTACAAATAAGTGAGGTACTGAGCATGAAATATAAAAATTTAAATTTACTTAATAAACTGTAAATAATTAATAATATATTAGAAATAAGCATTTTAGGGATTGCAAGCTTGGCTCAGACAAAAATATGAACAGGTGTTTCGACCTGAATCGACGTGCACACACACACAAATGTAACTGAAAGTGTGTACACCAGTATTTTGCTAGTGTGTGTGAACGCAGGTCTCTGCAGGCGAGTTTGCCACCCCAAGATGAATAATTGCACAATTACTGTTTTTCCGTAATTATTCATAAACTAGAATTAAGAATTAAAATCCAAAAGCACCATAAAATGTAAATAAATTTACTAAATACTGTGTACGAAAACCACGCGAAAGTGACACACCGTACAAGTGCAATAGTGAAATAACTGTGTACAAATCGAAAGGGTTAAGTTGCAATGTCCAAAATTACAGTGAACATGTGTTATAAAATTAGTTATAAGATAAGTATAAGAGTATACTTACAAGACTCTGCAATTCGCAGAAATATAAAAAATAGCGAAATTGACAAAGACTGGGGGAACTGAAGCCAAAGACAGTTTCTAACATGTCGATTTCGGATCACTGCAGGGTGTCGGACCAAGACATGGGTATAAATAGGACACGCAAGCTGCAGTGGTTCTCTTTCTTGAATCATCCACGATGCAGCGGGAGCTTATGCCCGTCAGCACGGCATATTTTTTTTTTATAAACAGTTAAATTTGCCAGTTACGTACAAATACGTAACTAAGCTGTAAAGACAATCATTTTAATTAATAACAGCACTACTTAAGAGGGTCCATTAATGATTCGACACTAGACAAGAGGAGAGTTCCATAGAGAGATACGGCGCTGGACAAGAGGAGAGTTCCATAGAGAGATACGACGCTGGACAAGAGGAGAGTTCCATAGAGAGATACGACGCTGGACAAGAGAAGAGTTCCAGAGAGAGATACGACGCTGGACAAGAGGAGAGTTCCAGAGAGAGAGACAGCCGACGCTGGACAAGAGGAGAAGAGAGACAGCCGACGCTGGAGGCGAGACGAGGACGAACACCGATGGGACAAAAATGATCGAGTATGATTGACGACAATAAGGTGATAGACAACTTATTCATATCTTAATCATATAAAGAATTCAAAGACAGTTAAAGACATTAATATTTTATTTTAAAATAAGAGCAATATTTCTTGTATAGTAGAGTTAAAATCATAGATGTTTTAGAAATGCGATTAACGTAACAAGAGCTCAAATTAATATGATATAAAATGATTGCAAAGCATTTAAATAAAAATAATTAGTATTTGAGAAAACAGTACTGAGAAACAATAACTATTAATATTTTGAGTACGTTACAATATAGAAAAAAAGATTTAAAAATTGATTTTGAAACATATTAATAGACTGAGTAGTCTGAAGATGAGATTTATCTTTTATATAATAATTAGTAGCATAGAATATTTAGTCAGTAAGGATGTATATATCTTAAGCCTTACGGCAAATAACAAATAATAACTAATGTTTTAAAATCGAAGTCAGTGCCCTGTGCACATATTTTTTTATAGTATCAAATAAATTTTAATTACTGTTTCAAGTTACATAGAGTTCTTATGGCAGATACACCTGACACCCAATTTAAATGTTAGATTGTTTATAGAATTTGTCAATCTTGAACGTGAGATCGTTCACGCCTATTTATGTGTATGTAACGTTGCATAAATTTGGTGCTCCAGGATCGTGGGGCTCCACAAATTTAAATTATAATAAATTTGCAAATTGTCACGTTGCATAATAATGTCGCTTCCAACGTGGGGCATCACAAACATAAATTAAATGTAAATTTGTACACATACAATATAATATTATGCAACTTTGCAACGTTGTCACGTCGCATAAAAATGGCTCCCAAAGAACGTGGGGCTATTCAAACACAAATAGAAGTGTATTTGTATTTGAAATTAATTTTAGCAAAATTAATTCGTTGCAATATATATATATATATATATATATATATAACCGCTGGCAATAACCGCTAATATATAACGCTCGCTCGCTGTGATAAAGTTAGTGTTTTTAAAGTTGTGTGTGTGTGTGTGTGTGTGTGTGTTTTACATGAACAACAACGTACACGATTGACGTACAACTAACGCTGCATACGAATCGAGAGCGCAGAGAGACCAGCTTTTAGTTTTAATTTATAAAATAATGCCACCAGACAGACACAGTCGAGGCGTGGTGGAAGCCCGCCCGTCTACTGGGAATTCCTCCCCCCTCCCGCTTAACAACAAATACTACGGCACAAAGTAAATTAAATTGGAAAAATATAACTACACGTCATCTTTACGTGGAGTGGGGGGAGGAGGTACATCACACGGACGAGCGCGTTCATGCACGTGGTCACAGACGTGTGGATTCTGTGTTAGTATTAATATAATATAAATAGGCTAACCGGAGAGAATATTATTTGTTAGACTACACAATGCATCGTACTTAGTTCATAATAAATATTTTTCATTATATATTTATTTTTGTTTCTGACAAACCACTTTTTTATTATTAAAATTAACTCCCAGGCTGTTTGACCGTGGTCCAAAGTTTGTGACAAAACCAGACGTTTCGGCAGTGCCACTGACTGCCACCTTCAGTGGAAATGAGTCAAACGCTAACGTGGGATGTAGTACGTTAGGACCACAGTACTGTGGGGAACACTCTACTTATAAAGTGTCACGATATGGTAATAACTCAACCATCAGCCAATCAAAAAGAAGAAGGTGTATGAGAGGCTCGCAACGCGCCCTACCATAAAGTACTTAATTACAGACTTTCACCCCGCCGATTCTTAGCGATTTTGGAGCATGCTTCTGAATCTGGACGGACTCCATATGAAGGCGAGGGAAGTATGCACTCGCAGCCGACAAAAGCCTCGTCTCATCGAAGAGGATCCTAGACGCATTTTCACTGAAGATGGAAGTCAGTGACACTGCCGAAACGTTTGGTTTAATTTTAATCAAAATGACACTGGCCGTGTAAGCCTTCGTATTCACTTGGTTTATCCGTTTAAAATTATATTTTGATTACAATAAATGTGAAAAATACATAATTGCAACAAGCATAATCTTATACGTCACTGGAAACATAATATCAAAATCAATCGTCACCAATTCAATATGAAAATCTCTACTACAAAAAACAGAGGTAATGACATTTCGAGCAAGGAACCTATTAAACAAAAATAGTAGTTAATGATCAAATTATAGAAGAGGTGATCCATTGAATTATTTGGGAAATGGTATTGGTTATGATAAGAATTATAACATTGATGTTAATTTAGGTGACTTCCAGACGATCTGTGGGACAATCAGTCGTATTTTTAGAAACAAGGTACTTCGGGAAACAAAATTAAAGTTTCACAAAGTTATGCCGATCCCTGTATTGTCCTATGGGTGTGAATATGGACGGTAGCCAAGAGACAAGAAAGTAAAATACAGACCTAGGAATGGCCTTCTTAAGACGAGTTAAAAGGTGTTCTAAACTTAATCGTAATAAACAATGAAGTAGTCAGAGAAGAATTACAAATTTTCAACTTGAATGAAAGATTAAACGATTGTGAACAACAGTGGCAAGAACACTTATAAAGAGTGTCAGATTTAAGACTGGCCAAACAAGTCTGGAAATACCAACCTATAGGACACAGGTGTGGTGTAAACTCAGGAAGAGATGGCTGGAGGGTTCTTGAATGCGGAATAGGCAGCATCGTGCCTATACTGTGTTGTGTAGATGATGATAATAATGAAAAGAAGATTAAGAGAGACTGAATAAAGATGAGATAAATCAAGAAGAATGGTAAAACAAGAAAGCATAAAAAAGGACTTCCTAACAGCAGACGATAATAGGAGGTAGGCCTACCGAGTAGGTTCGAGGTGGCCCGATGGTCAAGAAATCCTTAAGGGGATTATACGTAAAGGGTATAATAAGGGGATTATAAGATGTGGTGGAAGGGTAGTGGTCGATGTGCGCGGATAGTCAAAAGGGTCAGTTAAGAGACCGGAAACGACAATTAGTGACGCAGCATTCCGCAGGTACTTCCGGAGTTCGAGTCAAAACAGGTAATAACCAATAGAATACGTTGTTCACCACCTACACTGGAGATGGCTGGAGGGTTTTTGAAGGCGGAATAGCCAACGTCTTGACTATGCTGTGTTGTGGATATGATGATGATGATGAACAAGCTTTCGTGTTAATAACAACACACGGAATTAATAACAACGCAAGAATCAATAGTAATCATATGGTTGTCAACAAGACGCCACAGAATTCCACCAGCTTTATGACTTATTGCGAGAAGGCGGATGGAGAGGCGAGGCGAGGTGGACGCGTTAAGATTTACACCCCGTCATAGAACACAGGAAAGTGGTGTTGTGTTGGGAACGCAAGATCCACTCCCTTCGGTTGACCCCCGACCCCGTGCAAAGTGCTAACTGTTAGTTATTACCCAGGGGCGTTTGCGGTATTAGGGTTCAAGATTTATAACGCGACCACACTATAACCGTAACAGATAAGGGATTACCAAGGCCTACTAGAGTATTCGCCTGTCCCATCGATGCAATACGTGACTGAGAAATGCGTATTTGAATACTGTACGTATAGGTCTGTCTGCAGACCCACAAAAAAAAAAGGCTGGAGGATGTCTGAAGGCGGAAGAGGAAACATCGTGCCTATGCCTTAATATGATGATGATGATGATGATGCTGACGATGGTGACTGTAAACATAATTTTAATGGAAATATAGTGTATTATTTAACTATGTAGTATTCAAGTAAATAATTATTAATCTTCTTCTTCCGATAGTTCCTATGTTATCATACAGGATGTTGGTTATCATACAGGCTATTTTAATTTTCTGTACTGCTGCACGGAATAAGTAAGTTGTATTCGTGCCAAACCAGGTCCTTAAATTTCTCAGTCATGAGGTTCTCGGCCGCCCAACTCCTCTCTTTCCAACTACTTTCCCCCTAGTATGGACTGCAACAAGTAAAATCTCTGTTTATTTCGCATGAGATGTCCCAAATACTGAAGATTTCTTATCTCCACGGTGTTAATAACTTCTCTTTCTTTCTTCATCTTTCTAAGAACTTCAACCTTAGTTATATGTCCTGACCATGAAATGCTCAGTATTCTACGGTAAAGCCACATTTCGAAATATTCCAATTTTTTAGTTGTGGCTTCAGTCAGATTCCAAGATTTTACACCGTAGAAGAGGACCAAGTATACGTAACAGCGTAAAAGTCTCATCTTGTGTTTATTGTTAAATCTTGACTTTTGAGTAAATTGCACTAGTGTACACTGCTCTTGCCTTTTCAATTCTGCTCTATATTTCTTGAGAGTGGTCCCTTTGTTCATTGACTATAGTACCAAGATATGTAAATTTGCTTACACGTTCAACTGGCCTTTGGTTTATATTAAGGGTGCAGTTTGTGAACTTGTTCTTAGATACAATCATTAGTTTCGTTTTATTAACATTGATGTCTAGACCATATCTACGGCTGCTTTCTTTCACTCAATTCATTAGATGCTCCAGCCCCTGTAAGCTATATGCGAATATGACGGTATCATCCGCATAACGTATATTATTTATTCATAACATTTCATATTTTATATGTTATTTCATATAACGTATGATATTTATTCATAATATATCATATACTTTAACAAGAATGTATTTCTTTACAGTAAACTTCCGATTTTCTGCGAAATTTGGTGGCACGATCACCTCGGATAATCCACAGTATGTACAAAGTAGTGCGGAAAGCAATGAAAATATTTTGTTAAGATTAGCTGTTTATTTAAAGTAAAGCGATACAGCGTAACCCAATTAAGGAGCTGATCAACGGACCTCGTGAAAACCGCAAATTAAGAGGGATATTGCCGAGTAGCAATACATAAATACTGCAACTCGTATGTACATAAAATTCAAAGTCTGAGGATTTTTTTTTTGTACTGAACACAAATCCACACTATTACACCGATTGCCATCAAATTTTGCACAGGTAACCTTTGACACAAGACGATAACACTGTCTAACTTGGAATTTATTTTGCCCCGATAGCACTATTTAGGCCCTTTTAATTATGTCCTTTTGTTGACGCGTATTAAGATGTCAAAAACACCATAGAGACCAGAATTAATTACCATAGTAACAAGTAAATAAACAAATGCTATTTAGCGGGATCGGAACTGTACCTTTATCCGTTCCTGCAGTATATTTTCGATGTTTTATATAATATGCGATTGTATCGATTTATTACGATGCTGAAAAGGAAAAGTCTACTAATTGTAAATTGTCCTATTTCTTAATGCAAAGCGAAAATACGTGTAGTTTTCATTTGTGAAGTTAGGTGAAAACGGTTTTTGGTTTTTGGCTGAAATAAATAAAAGCCATGGTTGAGGAAAACATAACGTTTAATGTGCAATTACAATGCTTATAACACAGTAACACTTAAAATAAATAACCTAACATTTTTTAGGTAACGGGTATTTTATACATATCTCCAAAGGCTTTATAAACAGGAACTTTTAAATATCTAAAGGCTGTTGCACAATCGTAATAATTTAGTAAAAGTGTTTAAAACAGCTTTGGAGAGAATTTGATTGATGAGTGCAAAATTGTTATACGAGCTGACAGAACGCCATATACACAGAAGCCTAGACAATAAAACTTATATTAAAATACTTATTGAAAGTGAAAAATTCGCGTGCAAAGCCGCGCGTAACAGCTATTAATTAATAATAAATAATATTTCATATTTTTTAACAAGAATTTATATTTGTTTAGAGTAAACTCCCGATTATCCGCGAAATTTGTTGGCACGATCACCTCGGATAATCCACAGTATGTAAAAAGTAGTGCGGAAAGCAATGAAAATACTTTGTTAACATTAGCTGTTTGTTTAAGGTAAAGCAATACAGTAAAACCCCGTTAAGGGGAGCTGATCAAAGCGGACCTTGTAAAAACCGCGAATTAAGCGGGATATTACCGAGTACCAATATATACATACTGAAAATGTGTAGCTAATAATTACATTTTCTATGCAGTTTAAACACTAATTCACACGAACTGACATTTCGTCAGAAGAAGTTCTACTGATAAATTGTCTTATGTGTATCATCGGTGTATCATCCACATTGAGTTATTACTGAAGTTATTCCTATATACATACAAAAGTTCTATAGTCCTACAAAAAATTCAAGTAAACGTCTCCCACGCTTTCATGCACAGCGGCGATTAGATTCACGAATGAGTTACCGCAATCGTATGAATTACATTTTTGTTTTGTTTTCCGTTTATTTATGAAATCTGTAAATACATAACAATAAGCATAATTGTTTACAGAATACATGGCATGATGAGAACTAGTCCATTGACTAGTTCTCTGTATAACTATTTAAAAGTACAGTAACATATTATGTATAATATATTTATAGTGTTAGAGTCTAGGTAAGTCCAGAGGAAATGTTAACTTTAAACGTCTTGTCTGCAGGCCGTTGTCTAGGTAAATCCAGAGGAAATGTTAACTTTAAACGTCTTGTCTGCAGGCCGTTGTCTAGTAGATTAATGGCTAAAGGATTCGTGTGCTCTTCCAGCCGCTTCTCATATCTTTCGCTGAACGTCGCAATGGTTTCAGTGACTGAGGGCAGGTCCAGGTCTCTATAGATGTCTTTGTTGCTGATGAACCAAGGGGCGTTGGTTATGGCACCAAGCACCTTGGTCTGAAACCTTTCCATTATGGCGATATTGGATTTAGATGCAGTTCTCCAAAGCTGTAAGCCGTACAGTCTTGAAGTCAGTGTTGTACACCAACAGCTTGTTTCACATAGATAGTAATGATTTTCTGCCCAGAAGTCAATAATGCTCGCGAAACTTGGTGTCCAGTTGTTTTCTCTTCATCCAAATGTGGTTGCACCAAGTCAGTTTTTGTCTCGGTAGACGCCCAAGTATTTTACAGAGTCAGCTACCGGGATACCCTTGTTATTTAATTTCAAAATTGATGTTTTCTCGTGGCATTTTGTGAAGGTGATTTGTGCTGATTTCGTTTCATTTAATTGTATCGTCCACTTCTGTAGTAAATTGGTTGCTTCCACCGGACTTTTGTTTACAGCAAGGATTGCAGTATCATCAGCGTACGTAGCAGTAATCACATAATTGTTAGTTGGCAGATCTGCTGTATAGATTAGATACAGAATGGGACCCAAAACACTTCTTTGAATTAAAAAATGTTAGTGAAGTCACTGCCGACCTGTGGGCAAACAACAGAGGTGGCGTTCAACGTCGATATCTTCGAAGTTCAACAGGAACGTAGTCGAAGCATAAAAGCTTCCGTTGAATAAACTATCCACTCATGCATTAGACCAACTGTCTCATTATAAAATATCACAGGACAACATACCAGCATTTTAGCCTTATCAGTTGAAACCACCCTAACATTAAATGGTGAAGTTTATTTACAATATATTTGCAGTAAAAACAACTTTTTTTTCTTCTGTCCACTGGTTCATTCTGACACGCAATTTATGAAATGCATCCTTAAAATCTGCCCGGACAAACAGCACTATCCGCGTCATCTGTGAACAAGTTAGCCGCGCACAAGTTTTCACAGTGCACCACCATTTCTGGCCACTCTACGTACTCTTGTTGTACTTGAAACCGTCGTGTACAAATAATTTAAACTCTTTCTGACTTGACGTGGAAAACATTTTGGGTCAGTTCGTAACGCACGAATCATTCACTGAACTAGTCGACTCGACGTACAAAGAAAAACAAAGATAACAAGTGTTTTCCATGAAAAGTATAAGCTGTACACTTTTGAAATAGTTTTCTTGTACTTAGTTCATTATTTTTTTATGTTAAAATGATGCGAAGTATTTGCTTAATATTTACTTACTTATTACAAATTATAAGATTTCGGACATTAGCCATCGTAAGTTAAAAGACGTTTCGACCTCTATAGAATCAGAGGTCGTCTTAAGGCGAAATAATACAAAGATAAATTATCAATAACAAATAGATATAGTCAAAACTCCAAACCTTAGTTGTACGAATATAGTGCAAAAGTAATAATAATAAAAATAATAATAAAACAATACTCACCATGACATCAAAGGATTCCGTGGTTGCAACGTAAACGTTATGTTGTGAGTACTTTTTAGTACTATTATTTTTTGTCATTATCTTTGTATTAATTTATTGTTCGCCTGAAGATGCCCTCTGATTCTATAGACGTCGAAACGTCTTTTAACTTACTATGGCTAATGTCCTAAATCTTATAATTTTTAATGAGTATATTGCGCCATCGATTAATAATAATTTTAAGAATCGCATTTATTTACTTTTCGTTTCTATTAAATACATAGCGTCGTCTTGGTGTTTGTCGTTACAATGTTATGGTTTCCAAGAATTTTGTGTAGAGGTCGGTTCCGTGGCCGGTCAGCAACCTATGCGACTAATCAGTCCGCGTATTCGACACCAGAGGACTCTTTGTGAAAGCTGGTATTCCAGTGGCAGAGATTTGCGTATTAAATCCTCGTTAGTAAGACGGTTGAATTTATTTAAGTTTTTAATGTTTTTTTTTTCTAATATTTCATTTAGTTAAGTGAGCAGAGTTATTTCATTTCAATGTGATTTGTTCCTACGAAAGAATTAATGAACAAAGAGAATGTGTAAAAGTAATGTTTCCGTAATTATTATAAACATTTTAATAGTTTCAGTAAGTTCAGTTTCATTTAAGGTAAAATAAAACTCTATACGCAGAGATTTTTGTATGTCCGTTAATTTGCTACACCACGTTTTTGTCTTTTCCTTTTCTTGGCTCTCCGTAATTTAAAATATGTATTTTGTGGAATTAGATTTTCCGTAACATTTTTAATTTATCGTGAAAAAAATATATAGTACTCGTTTACATACTCAAAGTGTGTCGACCATATAAATACATTAAAAACGGGAAAAATATGGTTTTGAAGCTCACTGTACATTTGCTAGCAGTATTTGTAAAGGAACCGCTTAATTTGCAGTATTTAGCCTACATATTTTCCGTATTCCAGTATAGTTTATTATCTTAATTTATTTACACAAATTTCCAATTGTTTAATTCCTACAAACAATTTAAAATTAGTAACACCTATTTTTACTGTATATATCTGCAGTTGCTGTTTGGCCAAGCATTTTTAATCAAATTTAAACTAAATTTACTTTGTTTGCTTAGGGTATTTTTGGTTGTAATAGAAAGTATTTGGTTGCCTAATATGTTTATGATTTTGTATTTATTAAGCTTAATGCCACTAAAAATCTTCTACAAACACCTAGTACTAAGTGGTAAATTAAATGTAATTAATTATAAGTATAATACTACTGACTCGGAACACTAAGTTCTCGGAACCTTATAGCCTGAACCAGTTTTCGCTTATTATAAGCTTCATCAGTAGAAATTGTACATATAATTAATCAACGGACGCGTCGTGGACAACAACATCCAAGAATGTAAATGTAATTGCCAAAAAAAAGTATTAAAAGTAAGCTACGTTAGAACATAATCCCTTTCTATGTATTTTTTACTTCCTTCTAAAGGTTAAAACAATTTCAACAGCACCTGTATAAATATTTATATTCCTAGGGATACTACGTTCCCTGTCAAGGTCTACAATGTCTATTTGAAAAACGTTTCTTAAAAGCTACTGCTACTGAAACCAATGTGTGAATGTATATTTCTTCCGCTAAAAAATTTTCATAATTTCTGCTACATAATTTCCGTATTCCAGTATAATTTATTATATAACTGAAACTAAGATATCACATCCGTTCGACGTTTACACCCGTTAAGTAACCTAGTAGAGTACAACGGCTTTTCAATTATATTACGCGTTGCCGCGGATAATCCTCAACACGGATAAACCGGTCGCGGATAATCGGGAATTTGCTGTATTTATATTTACACACTTCCGACAATTTTCATTACTGTTATGTTCAGGAATATGTGATATTTCTACAAAAATGAAATTTTATAAACATGACAGTGGTGAGAACTGTCGAAACAGAACAGTATACTTACAAATAAATAAAAATATATTGTAATTAAAAAATAAATAATATTGTTTATTATTAAAATTTATAATAACGTGAACAATGGATGTAATTAAATAATTTTATGTAATTTATTGTTTAATAATTTAGTGTATCATATTTATTTGACTATATTGTATTTAATAAGTCCTTAAATTCGTAGTGACCGTCAATCAATGAATTTTTCCGGCGAAGGGTTTGTGAGGATCGGTCAAAAAGTATAACAGAAATTTTAAATTATTAGTGTCGACATTTCGACAGTATTTATTGTCATCATTAGGACCTGTGTATGAATACAAAAGAAATGTGAAACACAACAGATCAATTAGTTGAGTGAACGTGTTTGTGTACGTGAGTGTTTGCGCGCGTGTGCGCGCGCGTGCGTATGCGTGTATCCTTGTATATGTGAAGCAGTTGAAACAGTTTGTTTTACATCATCAAATGTTTTTCTTAAATACAATGAAAAATTTACAGTATCCTAGAACATAATTTATACAATATTACAATTTGAATTACTCATAACGTAATGGTATTTGTAATTAATTATAAAACAGTAATCAACAATTAATTATATATTAGAATTGGACAGAAAACATTTATACATATACCTGTCAACATATAGCATAGTAAAACATATTATAGCTAAATACATATTATAGGGATGTTCAATTATGTAAATTATTAAAAGTTATTTTTATCGTGTTTCTTATTTAGCAGTATGAGTGACTGCTGGGTCCCGACCCACTGCTGGGTCCCGAGGGAGCGTTTCCTGCGTCGCGAAGTCGGGATCGTAAAATTTATTTACATGTCTTAAAAACCTATTACTTATTACTTTTCTATGATTATATGTGTACAATTTGTTCAAGAGTAAAAGAGGTTTCAAAGTACTTGATGTTAGCTAAAATGTGATTAAAACTGGGTGCACACCCCTACAAGTAATTCTGCCGGAGCCTTTTGTTTATACGTCCCATGAAGTGTAATAGCCTTCAAGGTGAGTACCGGACTTAAAAAAATTGACAACCACTGATCTAAAGGCATGTTACAAACTTCTTACAGCGTGTCCCTAAATGTATACTTTGAAGCACGTGAATTTGTTTTACAACTAATGTCCCAATGAATAATTTTAACAATAATTTGTAAACTATAGTTTCAAAACAAACCTAGTATATCGTCAACGATAACTCATTATCTGCTCATTGCTGAGCGGGCGCCTCTCTCCCACCCTGCTGCAAAGATTTCTCCAAGAAGTGATGTTTGTTTGTTTCAGCGCACCATGGTGCACTGTACGTCAGGCACGGTCCACCGGGGGGGGGGGGATTCTCCCCCTCTGGTCATATCACATGAAAATTTTTCGTTGTCTTGTGATTGTAGAATGGTTTTGTGATTGTGAGTGTGACATAGAATTCATACCATGTCACGTAAATTCATGGTTTTATTCTAAAATTAATTTAAACTGTACCTTACCACCATGTCAGTTTTTATTTGATGCATGACTTAAATGAGTAGTGTGTATTTTAAACTGTAAGTGAACATTATTAAAAGAACAACGAGCTAACACAGTTATGATTTTATATTTGTAAGTTAATAAGCTTGTTGTGTTGATAATAAAACACTGTATTTTTATCTTTACTCATTCCTATTATTATACTTTAGACCATTCAAAAATGGCCCAAATTTTTATTCCCCCCCAAATTTAACTCTTTTCCGGCCAAAATTGCTTGCTCGATCGGCCCCTGCTGTACGACGCCGCTGTCGTGACGTTTCAGTAACATGTACTTTACTTTCAAGACGTTTTAAATTGATAAAACAAATTGAATGTTTTTAAAATGCAAGATGGAAACTGGCAATTTATACTTACGGGAAAAAATTCCCAAGTTTTTACAATATTAAATTTGTTTATATTATAAAACGTAGAAGTTCATATAACCTTTTATACATTTTACAGATGCGAATACAAAAAATTAAATCCAAGCATAAGAGAATTTACACTTTTATTACATAAATTACAGAAACATTTTCATCCCGGTTAATCAAACGTCGAGAAAGAAAAAATAACGCGAGGTTAAGAAACGTAATACATAATAACACATGGCCAAAGAAATTAATAAAACGTATAATTAAAAATACTTTATTGCGTGTTTTGAGCAACTAAGTTTTTAAAATGTTTTGAAACTTCAAACACCGAATTTTTTTTACGCAATAGAGAAATTATTATTTCTGTTCAATTACTAAGATTGTATGCTTATGAAATTATAACATTTGTCTAAGAAAAATAATTTGTTATATTTCTAAAGAAAAGTAATCTTCACACAAACATGGTCTTAGCCAACTCGAAAGTAAGGCGAGGTGGCCCCTTACCAATTACTATACACGCCTCCTTTTTTGTGGCAGAACTCGGTTTTCAGTAGAATTCGTTTTCCCAGTAGTACTCATTTTTCCATTAATACTTGTTCTGTGAGTAGATCACTGAAAACCCACCGAACTAGAAAGTAAGGCCACCCCTTCCCTATTACTATACATGTCACTTTTTTGTGGTAGAACTCGTGTTTCGGTAATATTCGTTTTCCAACAAGTACTCGTTTTGTGGCTAACCTGAAAGAAACGTCCATTATGTACAATATGTAGAGCGTATGCTGTCATCCCTTAATACATAGTTGTTTTCCATTAACCATAATTATTTGTGTTTTTCAGTTTATTTGCTGGTGTAATTTTGTTAATTTGTCAACTAAAAATCGTTAGGTTCTTTATCTTAAGTATTACTGTGTTATAAGCATTGTATATACTCATTAAACGTTATGTTTTCCTTAACTATGGCTTTTATTTATTTCAGCAGTAAACACCAAAAACCATTGTCACCTAACCTCACAAACGAAAACAAGACGTATTTTTCGCATTGCATTAAGTAATAGGACAATTTACAATTAGTACACTTCTTCTTTTCCACATCGTAATATATCGATACAATTGCATATTAAAAACATCGAAAATGCACTGCAGGAACTGATAAAGGTACAGTTCCAGTTTGTTTAAGATAGGCTTAAATAAGGATATTTGCTGAAACTCGACACACAGTATAGTTGCAAATGACTCGACTTATTTTATCTGTAACATTAAAGCTAAGTATAAAAGTTCTATATATTTCATACAGTAATGAACAAACATATTTCAATATTGTGCTTTACCTAAAACATTGTAAAACTCTTTTAGAATTATAGTTGGGTTTTTATGGGCAAGCAGTGTTTGTACATTAACAGGATTAGTTATGTGTTTCTAGGTTGCCATAAACAGAGATTATAGTGAAACATTAAACAGTCATAACTTCTTTTCACCATCACCAGTTCTCGGAGTGTATGTCCGTTTATGCCTCGTATTAATGTTCCATTTTATATACATACATATATATAACACGTATTATCCTTTCATTTACTTATTTTTAAATAAAAATGTATTCTTTTAAAATAAGAGTATATTTTTTTAATAATCATATATACATTTGACTTTGCCTAAACATTAAAAGTCGTTAAAAACTCATCATTATCATCAGCCGTGGCTCTACAACACTTGGTGGGTCTTGGCCTGCTCCAAGAGTCAATTCCATTCCTCGCTATTCCGTGCCCTGGCTTTCCAGTTTCTTATGTTCAGCTTTGCCAGGTCCTCTTCTATCTGGTCTTTGAATCTACTTCGGGGTCTTCCTCTTTTTCTACTACCTATTGGTTTCTGGTAGAAAATATGTTTCGTAGGCTGTCCTTCCTCCATTCTCTCTATG
Organism: Magicicada septendecula; assembly: GCA_034769895.1. Taxonomy (NCBI): domain Eukaryota; kingdom Metazoa; phylum Arthropoda; class Insecta; order Hemiptera; family Cicadidae; genus Magicicada; species Magicicada septendecula. The sequence continues at coordinate 868,576,461 of CM068368.1, read as the reverse complement.
TGTCCATCCCACCTTAGTCTGTATCCCGACAATGTCCGGCTCTTTGTAATGATGGTATAGTTCATAATTATAGCGCGTGCGCCACATTCCATTTTCTTGTACTCCTCTAAATATTGTTATATTTTTCTTAGAATCCGTCTTTTCTACTCTTACTGAGTTTCTTATAAAATTTTCCGGCCTCCTTTGGCATATTTAGCGCTTCTAAATATGTGGTTTTTAAAAGTCGTTAAAAACTAACTTACTCACATTAAAATTGTTAATTTATTCACATTAAAAAGTTAAAAACCATTGAACCTAATTTAAACCACCGATTTCATTTATAATAATCACACCTTTTCAAATTTAGTAATTGTAAAAAGTAAGCCTTTTAAAAGTTTAGAAATATATTTAAAAAAAAACGTACAATACATAGTCGTCATCATTTTGATCAAGGATTACACCAAATTTTTTTTCTTCCGGTCCGAAGATGATAGAATAGAGATAGTCATTCCAACGCTTCTTCGGAGGCCCACATTTCTGCGTCCTTTCGGATTATAATTCAATAATTGTTTGGGGATGCGGCAATCATCCATTTGGTTAAGATGTTCCAACCAATAATGGGTTCCAACCGATAATGGGTTCCAACCAATAATGGGTTCCAACCGATAATGGGTTCCAACCAATAATGGGTTCCAACCGATAATGGGTAATCGTATCGAGTATACACGTAATATTCGGTTCCTATCATACATCTACATTTGTTTTGCGATCTTGAAGAGTATATCCTGCCACGTGCCTTGAGAAATCTCATTTCGGCCGCTTAAATACAACTGGCCTGGGAATTTCATTTAAGTCCCGTTCTCAGACCCATAAAGATGTTTGGGGAGGGCCATCATCTTGTAGAACTTCTGCTCTGTTTCTTTACTCGTCGATTTTAGTGTTTTCATGATGGTCCAACTCATATGGTTGAACATATGTAGCTTCTTTACCAGATCATTGTTTGTAATGTAAGACATATTATAGCCCAGATATTCACAATTACTGACCTGCCCCAGAACAGTAACATCGTAGTAGCATCATGAATGCACTTAACAACCCATTACCTGTACGCGTTTACATAACGTTTATGATTGTAGTAGTCACTCTAGTGTGAGTAATGTATGGGTTTTTCGTTACTGAGTGCGTTGGGTGTATTTTTTGAAAATTTCTGTTAATAAGGCTTTAATCTTTATCATTATCGTCATCTTCAAGGATTAAACCAAGGACGGTTTGTTCCGGTCTCAAACCGGCAAAAATTACAGCTGATCACTTCAGCGCTTTCTCGAACGTCCCACACCTCTCCGTCCCCTCGGCTTATAGTTCCACAGTTGTTTGGGATGCGACAGTCATCCGTTCGGCAACGATGTTCCCACAAATTCAGCTGATACTGGGTGATCCTGTCAAGTATACTCATAATATTCAGTTCCTGGCGTATGTCTGTGTTTCTTCTATGATCGTGGAGAGTGTAACCTGCCAAGTGCCTGAGAAATCTCACTTCAGCCGCTTGGATGCGACTGGTCTGGTTTTTCGTTAAAGTCCAATTCTCAGACCCATAAAGAAGTGTGGGAAGGACCACCACCTTGTAGAATTTTAGGCGTGTTCCTTTACTTGTTGACTTAAGAGTTCGCCTAATGGTCCCGCACATAAGGTTGAACTTACGCAACTTATTCTTGGACTTCACAACATCATTGCTTCCATTATAAGACACTCTGTAGTCCAGGTATTAAAAATTTCTAACTTGTTCCAGAACAGTACCATCTATCACAAGTTTTGCCCATATCACGGAAAGCCATCAACTTGGTCTTAAATGTGGATATTTATAATCCAGAGTCTTTGCAGATTCGATTTAACAAATTTATACCCATCTGCAACTTGTTTTCCGAGATTTAGTCTTAATTGAGCCAAATCGATGATATTGTCCCGATAAACCGGAATCCCCTTTATAAAGATGTGCGGTATTCTACAGTATATAACCCTTCAAAACAGTGTCAAAACCACGGAAATCCTTTATCTATGCGAACACAGAGGTTGGTAATTCATATGTAGGTCAAACACCACAAAGCACTATTAACAGACAGTAGTGTTCGCAACAATACACTGACCGTTTGTAGCCTGAATAAAAAGACAAAAAGAGTGTATAAGACTTGGGAGACAAAAAAAAAAAAAAAAAGAAAAGAAGAAATATATTACTTATAAAACGTTTACGTTTTCATTGGAGCGAGAGAATTAGCGACCACCGCCGCAGTATGTCAACAGGAAAGAACATGTCGTTTTAAAACGATTAGCATTGACCTGGATATTGTGTGGTGCCGCTCTGTGTGTGTAACGACAGGACTAACTGGTGCAACTGTCGACTCGACAAATTGCATACAACTAACCCCCCCCCCCAACCCATGACATTGTTAGTCTGTAAAACACGTACTGAACAACAGTACAATAACTACTACTATAGAGACACGGAAGCGTGCGCGCGCGCACACAGAGATGACAGGATAATTCCAACGTGACTACGTTGCAATGAACACTGTAACACAGGACAATGTCATTGGTTATTACTGAGTTGTTATCAACTCCTCCAAGTTATTATTGTGTTCTAGTTCTTGCTACCAGGGACGGATTAGAAGCGCGTGACGTTGCGATTGTGAGCGTCAAACGAAATTATTGGCCGGAACGCGCTACCCAAACAGCTGCAAAAAGTTATATACTCATCGTCATCATCTGCTTCAAGTATTAAACTAAGCACAGTTTGTTCCGGTCGCAAACAGGCAAAGATTAGAGCTGGTCACTCCAGCGCTTCCTCGGACGTCCCACGTCTCTCCGTCCCCTTGGCTTATATAGTTCCGTAGTTGTTTGGGGATGCGGCAGTCATCCATTCGGCAAAGATGTTGCCACCAATTCAACCGGTACTGGGTAATCCTATCGAGTATACTCAAAATATTCAGTGCCTGCTGTATATCTGTATTTCTTCTATGATCATGGAGAGTAGGCCTATACCCTGCCACGTGCCTGAGAAATCTCATTTCAGCCGCTTGGATGTGACTGGCCTGACCTTCGTTAAAGTCCAATTCTCAGACCCATAAAGAAGTGTTGGAAGGGCCATCACCTTGTAGAACGTTAGGCGTGTTTCTTTACTTGCTGACTTACGGGTTCGCCTAAAGGTCCGACACACAAGGTTAAACTTATGCAACTTGTTCACCACGTCGTTGATTGCATTATAAGGCTCAAATACAGATATAAAAAGTTATGTACTCAGATACATATTTCCTTGTAACAAATTCGATTTTTCCACTGTTGTCTGTCCATTGGCCGTGCAGTTCTCTCAATTCTAACCATCCACCTTTCGCTTGCTCCATCCAGCCGGCTTCGTTTTCTCCTTCTTCCACACCTGGTTTCCAGATCGTCACTTCCTTAGACAATTTTCCATCTCGCCATCTCCCCATTCCATCGTAATCCTCTTCCTTCACAATTCTTCTCAACACTCATCATTCCTCTTTCACTGTATTCTTTTTTGTCTTCCTCTCCGACTTCGTTACTGCTATTCTCGAAAATTTTGCGGCCGTAATTAGTAGTTTAAACCTGTTTTCTTTCGCGTCTCCAGTTCTTGTTCATGTCTATCTAACCATCCTTATTCTGTTTATGTTGTCGTTAATTCTCTTCTCCCTTTATTGCTGTTGTTTTCATCAACGTTCACGAAATTAGATAGATACAAATACAATAAATTTCCATTGCTTCAATACACCGTCCAGGGGGGGGGGGATTAGAAGTGCGTAGTGCACTATGCTGCCATCAGACTGGTGTCCCCTCCCTCGATTCAAAACTCAACCTTTCATACATTATTTACACTGATAAATGGCATACAACATTTCAAAAGTTAAAAATTACTTCATTAAATTTGCAAACTACAACAAATATTTAGCTAAATAGTGATTACAATGAGCATAGTAGTACTTCAGCTTAGAAAATACAAATTGATCCATTTTTCTTGATTTTTCCTTAACGAAGTGTATAATTTCTTCTAAATCGAGCAGTGCAGGTATCTCACTTTCAATATTCAACCTTGCTAACCGAAGATAATCTCTCATGTCCCATAGTTGAACTCAACAGATCTTTAATACGTTTTAATACAGAAATTATCTTTCAGATTCGCGGTTAGCTGTTGGAATTGTAAAAAGCAGACGACGAGCAATGTATGGATTCGGAAATACATTAATCATTGTACAATCAATAATCCAGTTTAATACTTTATATCATGGAATCTATCATCTTCATTCGAACGACATGAAGAAAACCCTCTTTCTTGCAATTTTACTCGTGGCACAAATTACTTCAATTCTATTAGAATATCGTAATGCATATCTTTCGAGTAAACTTCTATAAGAGCTTTTGCCTGACTTTCCAACTCGACACTTCCCATGGTTAATACATGGTGATCATAAGCTTTCCTTCGCTTAGTCAATTCAGCTGAATAGTGCGCCGTCCGACAGCTGAGCATACTCTAGCATTATGGATAATCCGCCACTACTTGCTACCAACTTGCTGTGCAGTGGTACGAGGGTAGGTAAATCGCACCCGCCCCGGATAAGAAAACAACACTCTTTTGGATTAATTTGTATATCTTTTTCAACATAATCTCCGTTTAGCTTTATACACTTTTCCAGCGATGTTCTAAAGCGGTTATGCCAGACTGGTAAGCCGATTCGTCGAGGTTCTCAAAGTAACCATTTACAGCATCGCTGACTTGATTGTCGTCAGTAAATCGGTTTTTCCACCGAGCTGTTTTTTGAGATTGGGAAAGGGGTAGAAGTCATTCGGGGTTAAATAGGGCAAGTACGGTAGGTGAAGAAGCATTTAGAGCTTCAATCATTTGATTTTAGCCATCGCAATAATTGTCTTGTTAGATAGGCCTACTGCATTGTCTTGGTGGTACGGCACTTTATTTTTCACTAAAAGTGGCCGATTTTTTTCGTCGTTTAAAAGGTGCAGTAGTTAGCACATTACTAGCTACTAATTGTTATCCCCTTTTTAAGGTAGTCACCTAAGATTACTCCACGGCCGTCCCAAAAACACTGTCGCAATAACCTTACCAGAAGAAGGAATTGTTTTTGTCTTTTTTAGAGTTGTTTTGCTTTTTGCGGTCCACTGCTTCTGTTGTAGTCTCCCGTGGGGGGGGGGGTTCCTCAGAGGCAAGAGGTTGAGGCCTATATACCGCCGTCTCCCGGTGGCTTCCTCCTGTTGTCTTCCCCCGATTGCACACTGCGTCACAAGTCGCGCGGGAGTGTAACTGTTCCTTCGGCTGGATTGGGGCTGTCGGAACGGGTTAAACGTGTGTGGTATGCAAACGGCGCCAGGGCACTGCCATCCCTGGTCAGCAGCCTGCACAAAGGTTTCGTGTGTGACCGCTAAAATCAGGACGAGAAACCAAATGTTTACTCAGATTTACCTAGTTGCAGCGCTGCGCTTTCAAGGCTCTTGCATTTACTTGGTATCGTTAGATTCGAACCGCTTGCGAGAAGGAAAATCTGCAATTGATTGCCAACAAATACAAAGTTGATTAATGTATAATAACTTTCTTAAGGTCTGCTGTTTGTTGATTTATTCACATATACATCAATGAATAAGGAAAAGTTTGACTCTCCGTGTGCATTCCCGGGTAGCCGAGTCACTCTACTTTTGTGCCGTTGTTGAGTGTTTGTTTATTCAGTTTTCTGTTAACTTGAAAATATTCAGTTTTCCACATAAATACTTATTTACATTCACAGGCGCTCGTACTTCATTAATTTTTGAAGTATGACGGTGTGTGTGTGTGTGTGTGTTTTGCTTCACTTGAAGAATGAATTAAATAAGTTTGTTATAAACATAACCATAGACGACGGAGAAGAATCTATGCCGATTGAAACAAGCCAAGGCGTAAGACAAGGTTGTTGTCTATCACCATTACTTTTTAATCTTTATCTAGATGATCTCTTCAAAAAATGGAAAGAACAATCCCCTGACGGTATTAAAATTTACCGAAATAAAACCTTGAAAACCATTCTCTTCGCGGTTGGCCAAACTATATTCGTTTGCGAATAATACACATTTTACATATACATTTACGTCTACTAACTTTTCTTCTGCGTCTAGAGTTGTAATATTTCGCCATCTTCGTTATTCTACTTTATTCAATTCTACTGATGTGTTGAATCCATTTTCATCTGTATTCTTTAATCCTTTCATTAACTGCAAAAATATCTAAATTACTTCTTACCCCTAATTTCTTATACGAGATCTCGTCTATTCCACCTTTTAACTGTTCTCCGAAATTTCATTTCTGCTGTTTGTATCTTCTGTCTGTCGGTGCTTTTTTCTGTATGACCCAAGTTTCAGAACCATACAGTAGTGTAGGTATTACCATTGTTTAATAAAATTCTATTTGGGTTTCTTTTGTATATTTATTTCCTAACGTTATCCAAATAGTTCCACACATTCTTGTGAAATTCGTCACTTTATTTTCTATATCTCTGACTTGATTATAAGTAATTTCACGTCCAAGATAGTTGAAATGTCTTACTTGTCCTATGCACGTGCTGTCTATGCATATTTTGGTCCGAACCGGTTCATCTCCTATAAAGGCCATTACTTTTGTCTTTGATTTAGATATGTTACAGTTGTATTCTTTTCCTATTTTATGTAAGGTGTATATTGCTCGGTGGAGATCATCTTCTGAAGTGGCGAATATATCTTGGTCAGCCGCGAAGAGAAAGGTTTTCAGGTTTTTATTCGGCGGATTTTAACACCATCAGGGGATTGTTATTTCAATTATTTTGAGGGGATAATATAGATAAAGGTTAAAAAGTAATGGTGACAGACAGAAACCTTGTCTCACGCCTTGGTTTGTTTATCAATCGGGATAGATTCTTCTTCGTCGTCTATGATTATCGCGGGTTTTATATATAAACACTTTATAGCCTGAAGTAGGTGTTGTGGTATACCTTTATTTTCAAGTGTTAATTAATTTAATACCTTTATTTAATTGTAAATTAAATTTAAAATTAATTTAGAATTAAATTGTTTACAAAGTTAGTTAGAAATTAGTATTTGTTTATTGGCAAATTAACGACGTTATTTTATCCCAAATCTAAAAACGTGTTTTTCGACTCCAATGTTTTGTGTTGTACACAGTTTTGAGATAGGAATAATTAATCGAGATAGAGCTCTGAGACCTCTTTTATTCAATGTTTCAGATCAAAAACCATAAGAAACCACTAAATTTACCCTTCACTTTACCCTTCACTTCATGTATGTCCCATATCTTTCCATTTTTAAGGAGACCGTCTAGAGCATGATTTGTGTACCTGAACTCGTCATTACGTTCTAAATAGGCTATTTATTATACTGTGTAGCTTATCTTACAAGATATCAGAGTTCCAAGTAATACGGTATTAAATAGACATAAGACACAACTGGTTACATTCATCAGCAAACAGTAATTAATTCAAGTAAGCAATAACAAACTTTGTGTTGAAATGTAATTGACTTCCTGCTGCCACGAACAGACTTTTCGGGCCTCTTCGCTGGAAGCCCGGTGTTCACGGAACTGTTAGCCTTAACCACAGTACTGTGGTCTCTAACGTGTACCACCCTACGTTAGTGTAGCTCGATTTTTACACTGATGATTGTAGTCGATGGTACTGCCGAAACGTCTGTTTTTTAACAAAACAATGGACGACGGCCAAGCAGCCCGGGAAAGGATTTTAAATACATTGTACATTGTATTTCATTCATTGTGTTGATTGATAGAGTGTATTTCAATCTTTTGCCACAGTACTGTGGTTAACCGATGAAGATCCATACCAGTTCCCGAGTCGTTTTTACACCATAGCTTCTAGCGGAGAGGCCGGAATTCTGTTCGTAGCGGAAGAAATGGACCACGGCCTAATAGCCCGGTGACAAGTCGATTAGGCCTACATTTCAACACAGTTGATGCGGGACGTGAAAGCCTTAGGTGTCGAGTAACAAACAGGTGAATATAGGTACACAGAAAATTATACAGTGGAACCTCGCTAATTCGTCACCCACTAATTCGTCTCCCTTTGTAATTCGTCACCCACTCAAGATTATTTTTTCTTTTTTTCCTTTATTAACAAGCGAGTAACATATAGATTACGCTCTAATTATCCTCCTCCTATGGCGCTACAGCCCAAGTCGGACCCTGGCCTCCACCAATCTCCGCCTCCAATCCACTCTATCCACTGCAACCCTCCTCCAGTTTCTTATCCCAATGTCCCTCGCGTCCTCTGCAACGCCATCTTCCCACCTCTTCCTCGGTCTACCTCTAGGTCTCGTTCCCTCCCATGTACCCAGCAAAGCCCTCTTGGGATTACTGCCATCCTCCATTCTCATAACATGTCCGGCCCAACGCAATCTTTGTATACTTATAAATTTTGAGACTGGTATCTCTTTATATATTTGATACAGTTCATTGTTTTATCTCAATCTCCATGAGCCATTTTCTTGTATTGGGCCTATAATGCGTCTGAGGATTTTCCTTTCAAAGGTGTCTACTATGTCGGCTGTTTTCTGTGTGATTGTCCATGCCTCACACCCGTAGCATAACACCGGTCTGATGATAGTCCTATATATTTTCATTTTTGTTTTCCTGTGCACATCCCCAGACCTAAATGATGGCAGCAATGCGAACGCTCTAATTATAGCGGGGGTAAACCAGAAACGTGCTGATTGTGACCGGGATTCTAATAATAGCTAGAAGAACGTATTGTGGAAGGTATTGGTTTCGAGAATGGGTATTTCCTACCTGCGTACACGACACAATAAGTGGTCTGTTGTGTTGTTACAGCGTAGTACGTTTCCTAAAATCAGTTTTGCTGATGCCTGGTAAAGTATTCCGAAAAACATTCTAAAAGCTGCCTGGAATAAGTTACGGCCATCTGAATTAAACCAGCGTCTACAGAACCGCAAGTAATGATAATGTGATGTATTTATAATATACACACACTTATTGTTTACTGATGGTACCTATAATCTCAATTTTCTATTGTAGTGTATTTATTGTTCGTAGCCTAAAGGTACCATACATATGATTTGCAATAAATTTTAATTACTCACATTCTTAAATACAATCGATTTCGGTCATAGACCATCGTCAGGTCGTATACAGTGCACTCGCTGTCACAATATCAAGAGTGGCTGTTTACGATATTGTGACCGCAAGTGCACTGTATATGACCTGACGATGGTCTATGACCGAGATCGATCGAGTTTAAGAATGTGAGTAATTAAAACTTTATTGAAAATCATATGTGTGGTACCTTTAGGCTATGAAAAATAAACACACTACAATAGAAAATTGGGAACCACAAGATCTTGACCAATACGTCGGAAGTGTTAGATATCTGCCAATCCCTACCAGCATTTAATAGTTCGAATGAAAACGACGTCAAAAATTGGTGTGAAATAGACTTACCGGATGTAGGCTACGAAATGTTTAGTGATGATGAAATTGTTACGTATGTATCCACAGAACGTACAGAAGTTAATGATGAAGAAGATGACTAGCCAATAAAACCTGCAATCTCTCATAAGGAGGCCATTCAATCACTGACTACAACAATCAAGTGGTATGAAACCCAAGATGAAGCAGAACTACCCAAAATAATTTCACTGCGCCAAATTCATAATTTTGCTCTTGAAAAGTGTGGTCAACAGAAAAACACAAGAAAATTACAGATTTTTTATACACTCGTTAAACAATTTGTTTGCGATTATAGTGCTTGACTTGTTTGAGTTTGGAAATTGTCAGCGACAAATATGTTCGTGCATAACATTAGTACTGTACATTGTTAGTGTTGTAATAAAACATTTTATATTGTCTTTAATGGGTTTGTTTCTTACTTCCTCACTAATTCGTCTATTTCTCTAATTCGTCACCGCTTCGCTCCCGTAGGAGACGAATTTGTGAGGTTCTACTGTACGTTAATTGATTATTTCAATAAATTCTAAAAATACGTAACCGATTCGTAGTAAGATGTTTCTAGTGTATTAACGTTACTAAAAATAAAACTATAAAATGTCAGGAAAGAAATTGCTGAGCGTTTTCAAAGGAAATGGTGTTGTTCTGAAGCCAGCAACAACTGTGTACAGTCAAGATGGAGTTTAAATTTAGATACTTAATTCTAAAATACCGGGTATAGTGCAAAACGTATTCAACTATAGCTTTTGTCCTAATTCTCCGAACGTTTATCTAACATTCTGTAAAGAGATTTACATCTATTCCTAGTTTAGATTAGAGCTCTCTGTTTACATGCCCTGAACAACTCACTGTTTCCACATTTCCTTTGCACCATTCTCATCTTAACCTACCTTGTCATGTTGTTTTATTACGTTTTACTTCTTACATTCCCTGAGGAGATTCGTTCTCTCCATTCTTTTTACAAGCTAATACTCCCGCAATTGATCACTCCGTATTTTCCTATTTGTTTCCCTGTTTGCCAGTTTATTCTATTTCCTATTTTATCTAAAAACGTCAATGTAAGCGCCTTTTTTTTAATTCGGGGTCAAAACTCCCTACGACGTTGTCCGATTCCCAACGTTCATTGCTGTCTGTCTTAAAGTTTTCATCGTTTAGTCGTCTATCGCTCATTGATTTTCTTATGCCCTCTATCCATGTTTTCTTGGGACTCCCCTTCTTTCTGTGCTCTCTATTGTATATATCTCATTGTTTTCTTTGGTAGTCGGTCTTGTCCCATTCTGTGTACGTGTCCGTGTACCAGATTAGTTGTTTTTCTTTAATGCAGTCGATGATTGTCCTTTGTACGCCCATTTCTTCTGTGATCGTTACATTACATATTCGCTCTAGCCTTGAAGTTCTAGCAGCTCGTCTCAAAGCATCCATTTCTGTAGCTTCTAACTTTCTTTTTACCTGCTCTTTTATTCTCCATTTTTTGTATCCGTACATCAACGTGCTTTTAATCATTCTATCGTATGTTCTTTTCCTTCTTTCTTTTCCAATTTCTGTGCTCCATAGAATCCCTTTCAATGATCTAATTATTTGTTTTGCTTTGTTTATTCTTGTCTTTATTTCAACATAATCTGTTCCTTCTATATTAATGTTTTTCCCCAAGTATTTCTAGCTGTTGCATTTTGTATACGTTTGTTATTTTTTAAGAGTAAATCTGTTGTTTCTTCTCCGACACACAGATACTGGGTTTTTTTGCATCAGCAATTCCCATTTTTCATACTCTTCCTTCAGTTAGTGTGTCATATATTCTAGGTCTTTTCTTTTTCATTTGCACATATCGTTTGCAAACTGCAGGATGTGCAAGCAGTTGCCAATGTAAGTAGTCTACTTACTGTTCTAAAATTGTGTAAACCAGTAAACATGGTGATGTTTTGTTGAAATTATTATTATTATCATTAGCCGGGCTGTTAGGCTGTAGTCCAGAGTCGTTATTGACAAACGTTTCGGACTCACCATCGGAGACCACACCCACCATCAGTATCTGAACTGACTGGCACCGTGTCTACCAATTCACCCATGTGCCCATGTGATGACGCAGAGATTCACTGGCTCTAGGTACCAAATTGGCGGACAATTGGCGGATTATATTGGTCACAATTGGTAAATTGGCGGACCAATCGTTTCGTTGCTTGTGGGACCGAAACGTTTGTCAATAACGACTCTGGACTAAGGCCTAACAGGCCGGCTAATAATAATAACAAATTCAGCAATGTTGACGTCTGCCGTGAAACCTTAAAAACTCGCATTGTGACCTTAAATTAAACATTTTTAGAAAAAAATAATATGTTGTCTTAAAAACGAAAAACAGCAAAATATTAAAACAAAATTCATTTTAAAAATTTACAGGCATTGCACAAATGCAATGCACAGAGAAGGGCATTGAAAATGCTTCAATAAATCTAATATATATATATATATATATATTTATTTATATTTATGTTCATTCACCAATCAATGAATTCATTCTTCATTCACCAATCAATGAATTCATTCTTCATTTACCGATGTACAGATTATAAGTTAAATGTAGTCGCATTCATAAGCGAAGTTTTATATGTGTACTACGTTATTGACAACAAAGAAGTAGTTTCTATGGAAACACCGGTTCCCATTTTCGATCACACACCAGCGATCGGCCGCAAATGTGCGACACGTCTTATAAACATTTTCAATGTTAAAATCATCATTATTAATTATCACTAAATTTAGGTTCTTAATTTATATTTTATATATATATATATATTGGAATGTATATATTATAAGGTTTTAGTAAACGTTTCTGCAAACAAAAACTATGTAGTTAAAAACCTAGAAACAATTGACTCCTGTTGTAAACTCCTGTTTTATACATACACATATTCACAATCGTGTGCAATAATAAATGGGTTGAAATTGAGAAACTTTTTAAATAAATTTATATTAATATCCGCTGCGACCGTAATAAAAACGGGGGCACGCGTTGTTTTCTAGCCGCCGCAAGTTAATTCGGAGTAATCTGATTTAAACTTAGTTACGGAATTAGGTCAAGCCGGAGGGACAGAACAAGCGTTTTATTCTTATAATTTGAAATATTAGTATGTTGCAGCTGAACAATGGAAATCCTAAGCTTGGAATCCGTTATTGTACTAGGCGCGTCTAACTACACAGATGTAGCGGCGCTCGTATAAACACATATCGGGGAAAAATCCATTAGTGGACAAAACTTCCTTTATAGTTTATACAATTTTATGAAATATTTTATACTGCTCCTTTGCAACGTGTGCAATTTCATTTCACTTAATGTGATTAAACGTTAGAAATAACAATATATTCGTCTTTAATTTGAAAGACGGACAAATGCCATTAGTGCTACTTTTTAAGGAAGCAACGTTTCTGTTTTTTTTGTATCGTTTTTAACATTATAATGCTTTTAGGCTGGGGGTCATTGCACAAAAATATAACGTCATCGGAAAATGTAACGCTTCCACACTTTCGATTCCCCACAGTCTAGAAATCTTCGGTCGCTGTCGTTTTAACACGATAATGTTTGTTATATAGTAAATATATTTGTTATATAGTAAATATTTATATTATATAGTAAATATTAAAAACATTATCATGCTTCGATGTTTCGGTTTCGTCGAAATTCTATATAATTTTTTATTTTAGAATTGAGGGGTCTAAAGACGGCTAGCGATTCCTAGTGCATTTAATGCGTGTTTTCTTAAAAAAATTAAATCGCTAATGTCACACTTCAGTTCTTCAAAAACTGAAGGTCGTTCCAACTTATTGCAGGCAAAGGGGAATGTGTCAGATGTTATGATATTTTTTTTAAGCCTTTGGGGCCTTGTCTTTTACTTAAGCACAGGAAATCATAGACGTTGCTTGTCAGGAAACGATAAAATAACTCCCTGATATCCGTCCACTGCGGGATAGAACCGTTATCCTTTTGGGAGAGTACGAATCCCTTTCCACTTCGCCACTATGGAATGGAAAACATACACATGTAGATACGAACAAGCCATAACGTTGCCCAGCGGTGAGTTGGAGAAGGTTTGCTACCACACCAGTCACAGTCGCAGAGTCGCTTTGGAAGAATGAGATAGCCAGCAGTTCAGGTCGGGTTCTCCTCCTGAAGACACAGACGTAGCATCTGCGAACGCTGCATGCATCCTTTGGAAGGATTATCACCACAGACGCAGTCCAATCTTCTTCTTCTTCTTCTTCTTCTTCTTCTTCTTCTTCTTCTTCTTCTTCTTCTTCTTCTTCTTCTTCTTCTTCTTCGAGGATTAGGTTATATAAACCTGTTCCGGCACCCATCTTATCCTCGGACGACCCACGTCTCTTCTACTGATGGCTTTATAGATCAGTGCCGCTTTTGGCAATCGATCCCCTGTCATCCTTTGCAATTGATCCCACCATTGTCTTCTGTAAATTGAAATAATTTCATCTATGTCCTTTACATCAAGTTCTACTCTGATATCCTCATTCCTTATTCGGTTTTGCAATATATATTTTAAAGTATTTAGAAGAAACTGCATTTCAACACTCTGAATGTTGCCGCATTTCTTTTTGTCATGACTCACGCCTCACTCGCATATGTCAATGTGGGTATTGGATATTCGAATTGTCTTATAAAATTTCATCCTTGTGCTGTGTCTCGTTTTATTTCTAAGATTTCTATGAATCTTACCAGAAATAATTGTGACAAAATTTATTAATTAAATAAATATCTTTATTCACGTTTGACCAAAGTCTGACTTCAGTTTTATGATAATTGAAAATTTATGACAGGATTTGCTTGTATTTCCTATCTGTGCGCTTACATGACATTTACATACTGTATAATATTATATATTATATTATTTATTGTATTATGTATATTGGACTTATATATTTTTAAATTCGTGCTTTCAGTATCCAAGCCGCTTGTACGTATATGAATAGCATAAAATTCACCTCTTTTAACCGTTTAGTGGCTTTTTCTTTTTCTTACATTTTACTACGCGTTTCTGGACATATGTCTCATACTCAGGTGTAATCCGTCAGTAAAGTTCGTCAGATAATTAAAACAAATTACGTATAATTAACACGCATGTCGTAAATAAATATAAAATATATGAACACGTGAACAGTCGATTATAGTGTTACCGTGGTGCGCTCCAACAACACCACGTGTGTTCCGTATTCATATATTTTTTATTTACTTACATGTGTGTAAATTATACGTAATTTTTTTAATTATCTGATGAACCTTACTGAGGAATTACACCTGAAAATGGAACATATGTCCGGAAACGCGTAGTGAAATATAAAAAAGGAAAAGTCGCTAGACGGATAAAAGAGGTAAATTTTATTCTATTCGTATATACTGTTCTTCTAAACACGCTTTTGAAATTTTTTAGACCGAAACTCTGTATAAAACTGAAAGTTATGATGGTGGGATGCCCGAAATAGAAATGTTATTAGGGAAGTGTATAAAAGGATTTCTCGGTTGTTTCACAAACCGAGCGCTTTATTTGACAAGAATTTACCTCAAACAAGCAAAAGCTAATTACCGTGTTAATCAGGTGGAGCGATAATTATATAACCGCTAGCGTGTGGTCCTGTCATGTTACGCAAACAGTTGTATCCCCATAACGCATGTCGCAGCCTCAATGTAGGTTAATTCTGAATTGTATGTAAAACACTAAAAATATGGAACTTGCTTATCATGTTTAGATCTAGAAATGTGTTTTATTTTGTGGTGTTACATATTCTTTTTTCTTCTTCTTCTTCTTCTTCTTCACCTCTGCTTCCTCCTCCTCCTCCTCCTTCTTCTTCTTCTTCTTTGCTTTGCCTGTTCAGTCTTCACAGATTATCTCTCCATCTCAGTTTCAGTCTTCCTACATCTCTTGTACCAAAGGGTCTATATTGAAACGCAACCTTAGCTAGTCGTCCATCCTCCATTCTGTCCGGATGGTGTAACCATTCCCTGCGATACGTCTGGATCTTGTCATTTATTGAGAATATCTGTAGGTCTTCTCTAGCATCCTCATTGCGCAAACGATCCTGTCTCGTGCAACACTTTGTGTTCCGCTCAGAAATGTTTTATTTCCAAAGTTTGAATTTGGTTTTTAATCTTCTTTGTAGGAACACGTGTTTCAGATCCATATAGTAAACCAGGCACTGACACTGTTTCATAAAATTTAAACCGTGTCTCTTTCCTTGTTTTTGTCCTCAACGTTCTATGTATGACACCATACATATCATACATGTCGTCTTCCTTTCGTCTTATGTTTGAAGTTTATTTTCGCAGTCTTTCGTTTTGTTTATTATCTTTTATAAGTGTTTTCCTTTACACATTTACTTACGATCTGACGTTTTTCAACTGATGTATGTATTGAGTCAGTCACGGATGTCTTGGGTTTACAATTCTGTTAGCTCTCGTGTGCCTTTCGCGCCTCATAGGATCGGATCTTCATCTTGGAAGTGAAAATGGCCGGAATTCTGTTAAAATTATAAATTTAATTATTAATAAAATTTAATAATTATAAATTATTCATAGCCGGGCTGTTAGGCCGTGGTCGACTTTTGTCGATTGTGAAGGACGTTTCGGCCTCTCCACCATCGGAGTCCATCTTCAGTGTCAAACTTTTTTTTTTTTTTTTGTAACTGTTCGCCAATTTACACTAGTAGGTACTGAGCTAGACTATGGGGAATTGGGGTCTATCTCAGTACTGGTGTAAATTGGCGACCAGCTGCAAAAAAACGCTATTGACACTGAAGAAGATGGCCTCCGATGGTGGTGCCGAAACGTCTGTCACAGTCAACAACAACGACAGTGGACCACGGCCTTACAGGCCGGCTATGAGTAATACTAATCTGATCAACGATGACGCCCGCCGTGAAAGCTTAAGAACTGGTATAGGCTGGAAGTTTGTTTTAGTCTTCGTGGTTATAACTTGTAGTGGAGGTCCGGATCCACTAGGCGTCAAACGGGCAAGGGCCCCAAATCCGAACATCGGGTAATAACGTATGGAACGAATTACCGTGTTCTGTTCAAAAACGAATACGCTAAAGAGTTACGCCTTAGTGAGGCTTCGTTCCCCCCCCCCGATCTTTCTCAATTTACCACCCGTACATTCATCTCCATCCCGTAGCATGCCGACAGGTGTATCGGGGGTTGCGCCCGCTTTAGGTGTGCCAAGCGCCGCCTTTTGCGGGTGACTTCTCCCGCTGCACTCTCTCGCCTGCTGCGGCATTGCCGAGAGGCAGTCTCGCGGGACTCTCAACGGGCTGGCGGAAGTGTAACGACCCGTTGCGGCCGTACAAGTACAAATCCTGCCTTCTCCGCGCGACCGTCCACGAGCCTCCCAGTCAATAAGCACCTGCGAATCGTTCCCGCGATTCGACCAATAACAGCCACCATCCTCTCCCTCCGCTTAATAAAAAAAGTAGGTCCTTTCCATAGAATAAAGCACCAGGACCCGGTGTAAAGACGCCCCGCTACCACGATGCTATATGCTACATGCTACGCTACCTAGTATTACACACCAGCAACAGGCAGCCATCGGAGCACCATCCGGACGCTGCAACCACTGGGGGGCACGCATGAATCTGCGCCCCTCTGCTTCTTTCATCTGGCATAACTTGTGTCATTACCGCACAAAAGAGAATAAAGGCAGTTTCTGTTTTTCTTCCATCCATCCGTGTGCTAGTGCTTGTACAGCTGCTGCCATCTCTTGCATCTTGCACGCCAGACGGTTTTGTTGTTTGTGATCTCCTCGTTTCAACCCTCTTTTTTCATGTTATGGTATGTCTCCTGCTGCTTCCATGAACCCCTGCGTCCACCCCTTTTCCTTCTACCTGGAACCCAGTTAAAGAACGTTATGAGCCAACTGTAATCAGGTCATAGTTCCACGTGGCCAATATCATATGTGGCGGTTTGTATTTATGGTATCTACAATTGTTTTATCTGCAGTATTTCACCTCCTGACTTCTTCATATCTGATGCACATACATTTTGAATAACAAAAACAGCATGAGTGAGAGACAGAGAGAGAAAGAGATGGAATGAAAAGAATGGAAGAGAAAGAATGAGAAAGAGAGAGAGAGAGAGAGAGAGAGAGAGAGAGAGAGGGGGGAGAGAGAGATAGAGATTGATGGATATATATATTATAACTCGACTTATATGCGTTGTTGTTGTGTCGTGTTGTGTATGAGTACCTACCTGCTGCCCGATCTTGCGGATTCTTCCGACTAGGGCGTGTGGATTTTGGATTTGAAGTTCGCAAGCTACTAATCTCAAATTTATTGCAACAACACACAAAATAAGTTACTTTAAAGGGGTTGAGTTTTGTGAGACTGGTAGGCTTTATCGTACAACAATAAAACACTGTAATATGGGGTAATAAAACGTTGTTTATTACTCCAACAACACACAAGAATAAAATGGTTATTATATTATCAATTTCTTACAGTCTAAACAATGAATCAATGTTGACCAATGTTTTTCGATTGGTTAATAATTGAGAAGAAACTAAACTCGTTATTTGGCGAGTTAATTGCAATTGAAAATTTAATTAATTAATTGATTTGATTTGATTAAATTTCTTTAACTAAATTGAATTTAAATGTTAATAAAACAAAATATAAAAACTCTGAAGTTAATTAGAATATTTCCAAAAATAAATTAGACGTGACAGTCTAGTTCACGTTATTTCATTTCTAGTGACTTGACTTCTGTTATACTGCAGTATGAACTAATAATTAGATTGTTAGTTAAGATTTGTATAGCGCTTTTATACTACTTCTATTTTCTTAACTACAGCTTACTAATGACTTAGACTGCTATACAGATTATCACAATGAATTTATTCTTAATTACTAGAGTCTTTGATTTTTGTATGGCACCTGAATTGTTTGAATTACAATGTTTTTAAATGAAAAGATAGAAAATTTGATGTTGAAAAATAAATAAGTGGATTTTGCTTTCCTGTTATTGAAGAGGATGTTGTTCCGATTGTCCCTCGTTGATCCCGGTCCGGTCGCTAGAGAAAGTAATCTGCTTAGAGCTGCTGGATTCGGTCGTTGAGTTCAAAATTCGGTAACACTCTGCTTCCTTGCTGTTCGTGAATATTTTAACGTCTGCGGCTCTCTGCTGGAACTGGTTTCTGTCCCTCGTCGATTCGCACGTCGTACGTCGCACGTCAGCGTGTGTGTGTGTGTTTCGTTCGAGTGGTAGCTCTGCTCGTCAGCTGTTCACCAATGATTTAGACGGCCTCTCTGCTGTATTCTTGAAGTCTGGTCCTGAAGTCTGGTGGATCTCTTGCGTGCTTATGACTAGCTGGTAGTACACAATAAGCTTGGTTGATGTAATGAAGAGTATCTCGCCTTCACGCAGCAATTACGAGCTATACAGTTGATCTGTATTTACTGTGTTCGTAATTGCGTGTGTGTTGACCACGTAGAGTCTTCTGATGGATCTTCACCACTATGGTTACGAGACGATCGAAGAATTACGTCTTGACTTCTCAAGTACTGGCAGAAGAGTGATGTTTCAGCCCGAAAACACCGCGCTGGTCGGGGTTTGGTCAAATGATTTGATTGGCTGACACACTCTCCCTACTACATAAAATTTGAATTCCCTTGGTCCGTGAGAATGAAGTTAGATTCCCACAGACGGAGAATTATTATTATTTTTAATACTATTAATTTCGGCGGAACCAATTTGTCGCTCCGGATTTCCTGTGCTTATTTAATTTTGCAATAACTTGGTTGCAAACCAAGTTGTGCGAAATCTAAAATATACAATCTGTCAGAAATCATTATATCTGTGACATATTCAAATCTCATTAATGTAGCTCTATTTTTACAGGAGTTATTCAATTAATTTAATTAACTCTTTTATTTGTTAATTATATTGCGTAAAATTTGCACACGTCATTATTAATATTTCGGCAAACATTTTGGCTATCTTGGATTTCGCCTTAATTTATTAGTTTCCGAGATATTAATAATTAACAGTTTGGGTGTGGCCCTTCCTTGTACAGCGAGCTGATTACATAACGGCCACGTGTGCGTCGCTTTACAAAGCATTATTTTCAACGCTCTACATACCAATGGAGTTTTGACTGTTATAATTTATTTAAACTTGATTTTATTATGCAGGCGACATATAACCCCAAATATTTAATATTTGGTGCTGTTATAATATATATATATATATATATATATATATAGAGAGAGAGAGAGAGAGGGAGAGAGAGACCGCTATGTTGTAGACATTGAAAGTAGGCTGTCTTGTACGCAACAACAACGCCATTCTTTCTTTACTGATCGCCTTAAAAGCTTCGGTTGGAATTTATATATTGTGTGCCACGTTTTGTTTAGTGTAATCCCACGCTCATTACCAATACAGAGAAGACATCCAACAAAAACTCACTAAACTCGTCGGTTGGTTTATCATAGAGATGATAAGCGCATAACAGGAACACACGCCTGTTGAGCTACATCATTCGTGTTCCCACATGCTCTTTTTTCATTTCTGTCTATTCTTTAGTCTTTTTTTTTTATTAATTAATGGCTCTCCATCCGTCGTCACAAAAATCATTTTATTCCTCTTGTTTTTCTTAATTTTGTTTTCTAAGATGTTTTGAAAAGCAACATTAAAATATACACCAGCTTTGTTTCTCTAAAAGTCGTGGTAAATTGATACATTTGAGTGTATTTTAATTTTAGCGTTACCCAGCAACACGATTCAGTAAAAGATCGATTCGTACGTTTTAATCCGCTCGCACAGAACATTCTTTTGATGAGAGGTTATTGCGGCGCGTGGGAGGAAACAGCGTCGCGGCGCGTTGGCGTCCTTGCCCACGCACGCACGCACGCACGGGAGCGATTAAATAATTTCAATAGTTTGATTACGGCGAGGCATCACGTGCTCGCTACGTGACCGCGTGTTTGGGCCCCACCAATTATAAACGGTGAGTGTGTGTGTGTGTGGCTGCAAACGTGAACTCCATCGTCTTACAAAAATAGAAAATCAATAATCGATGGTTATAATACGCGCTCGTAACTGTCTCTTTTTTAAACTCAGCACACACGTGGTCGTTAGCAGGCGGATAATGAACTGGAAGACATAAAAGGACAGTCGCTTTGTAAAACAAAAAATACTAAATAAATAAATAAATAAAATAAAATATAAACAAAGTCGGTATGGAAACCATACATGACTTCCATGTTCTAAGATTTATATTTAAAATCATTTAAATATACATTGAAAAATTTGACAAGTTTGACAAATTGAAATAAAATATTTCCATAGAAACTACTTCTTTGTTGCCGATAACGTAGTACACATAAAACATTACACCTCTCCTTCAACTATCATTTTCATTTATATAAAATTACCCCCTCCAACTTCAAATATCCTTGTCATTTATACATATTTCATGTACCTTTCTGCAGAGGATTATTATGACCTTCCTTTCAGGATACTTTATTTATCAAAATTAAGTACATTACTCCTGTTAAAACGTAAAATGTTGCAGGCACACTACTCGTCTCCCTTAACCGATTTTCACCAAAATCAATAGGCGTTGAGTCCTCTACAAATCGGACACATATGCAAAAATTTATTTGTTCTGCTTGAATTTGCGGCAGTTATTGTTTGCCATACAAAAATATTCCACACACAGACACTTTTCAGAAAACGATTTTCTTTGTTTTGAGGGTACTACAATCAGAATCAGCCCATTATCTCGAACACGATTTTTTTCGCCATTACCATAATTCCATTTCCTTACGGAACATGGAAGTAAAAATTGATCGTGAATTTAAAAAAAGTTAAAAGCTGTTAATTACGACGTTTGATCAAAACGTTTGTGGAATTTTGCAAATTTCCACCGCTACAAGTGTCCCATTTTTTTATGTGATGTTGGTACACATGTTAGTGACAATCGTATAAACTTTTAGCCCTATTCAGTCCATAATTTAGATTTCACTGCTAATTGACTAACTTATCCTTAGGTGTATGATTGTATGATATAAATTTCTATGAATGTCAGCCGTTATGAAACTTTGCCTCCTCCTCTTTATATTTGACACCACCACTTGAACGCGTCATTATTTGCCCCAGTATTCGCGCGCGCGCCCACGTCACCCTCAATTACTTCTTTATAAAAAAAGCGCTTTCATTACGTTAGTAGTGTTTCACCTTGTCCAGCGATACGTATACCAGGTTTGATCAAAAAATTTGCGGTATTTTGCAATTTCCACCGCTACAAGTCTCCGATTAAAAAGCAATTTTTACGTGATGTTTGTACACATGTTAGTGACAACAGACTAAAATTTTAGTCCTATTTGATGCACAATTTAGATTTCACAGCTAATTGAGTAAATCGTCCTTAGATGTATTTGGCGATTTTTTGTCATTCGGCAATGCAAAAGTGAAGAACGTGGATTAAATTTTGTGTAAACTGTGAGATAAACTGCTCTGCCCTGGTAAACGTGTTCAGAAGGCTTCTGGCGAGACTGCTGTGGGTGAACAAGCGGTTTACAAGCTACAAAGACTGCCGTAAATGGGTTGAAATCGTGGTTGTCTCAGAAAGATTATGTTTCTGTGTTCCACGAAATATCGCCACTAGGCGTAGTGGTAAATGAATAGTACTATTCGAACATTTTACACAATTTGTATGAATTAATTCGTAGCAAACGGCTACGTTTACGAAAGATTAATTTATGAAAATTGTAGCCCGATAATGCGCGTGGACGCACGTCATTGTTTGTTAAGAATTTTACCGCTAGGTGGGACTTATGTAGTTTTATTCTCAATGTGATAAGTGACATATAAGATTTTTACGATCCAAAAATAAAGGAATCTGTTTTTAAAATGTTTTCCTTTAAAGTTCAGTTGTGAACTTCTGTGTTTTTCAGGCACACCTTAATCGTTTATTAGCGATTACAAGGAAATGGAAGTATGGTCATAGCGAAAAAAAATCGTGTTCGAGATAATGCCAGATTATGATTGTACTACCCTCAAAACATGAAAAAAAGTAATTTTTCGAAAAGTGTCTGTGTGTATCTGTGTTTCTGTCTATCTGTAGAATTTTTTCTATGGCAAACGATAACTGCCGCAAATTCAAACAGAATCAAATAATTTTTTGCATACAGTTCTAAATTATAGAGGACTCGAGGCCTATTGATGTTGGTGAAGATCGGTTAAGGGGAAGGGGTAGTTTACCTGCAACCTTTTGCGATTTAACAAGAGTAAAGTGCTTAATTTTGATAAATAAAGAATCCTTAAAAGAAGGTCATAATAATCCACTGTAGAAAGGCAGATGAAATATCTATAAATAAAAATGGTAGTTGAAGGGGAAGGGGGTAATTTTCTATAAATTAAAATGGTAGTTGATGAGGGAGGAGATAATTTTTTATAAGTTTTATATGTGTACTACGTTATTGACAACAAAGAAGTAGTTTCTGTGGAAACATTTTATTTCACTTTGAGAAAATTCTATATATTTTTTTAGGAATTATCGAACCGAATTCAAGTAAATGACTGGAACTGTATGAGTACCCGTAATACATTTTGATGTTTTTAATATGCGATTGTATCGATATATTACGGTGTGGAAAAGAAGAAGTGTACTAATTGTAAATTATCCTATTTCTTAATGTAAAGCAAAAATACGTGTTGTTTTCATTTGGGGGTTAGGTAATAATGGTTTTGGGTTTTTAGTTTACTGCTAAAATAAATAAAAGCTGTGGCTGAGAAAACATAACATTAAACGTGTAATACAATGCGCATAACAGAGTAACACTTAAAATAAAGAACCTAACGTTTTTAAGTTAACAAATTGGAAAAAACAACAGCAAATACTAAATTAAAAATACAAATATTTATGGTTAATGAAAAAACAAAAAACACTGTATTAACGAATGACAACATATGCTCTACAAATTGTACATAAAAGATATTTGTTTTTTGTTAGTCACAAAAAGAGTACTTGTCGGAAAACGAATTTTACCAAAAAAACGAGTTCTGCCACTAAAAAGTAACATGTAGGCCTATAATAATAGGCAAGAGGTTGACCCTTGGGCCACTCCCGCCTTACTTCGAGTTGGGTTTTTCGTGGTTTTAGAAAAAAAATAGTTTTACATTACACACGTATTGGTTTCTATGTATAATTTTAGTTTTCATGTTAACCTACCTAACATAATCAATTTTTGGTGTCACAGCCACGACCCGGTTATAAATTACTACTACAGTCATTTACCATTAAAAAAGACAAACGAAATCAATTGCAATCACCAGCGAACTATTTTGCAACATACAAAATTAAAATTTGTATATTTCTTTGACTACATAAAATTAAGTGCGATATTCACTACATATCGAAGCCCAAAAATCGCATTATCGAAATAACTGCGGGTACGCATAAAGACAGTACCAAATGATTTTATATATAATCTGAGAACATGGAAGTCATGTATGGTTCTCCATACCGATATTGTTGAATGTTGTGCAAATTATGTACGAATAATGTTACGGGAGTTTAAACCTAACATACGGGAGTATTGAAGTAACATATGTTAATATTCGGTGCAACGATTCGCTTAACAATAATAATCGTAGAATAAGATCAGCTGTCGTGTGAAGCAAGTGGAAATATTATTGAAATGTACGTACTTGAGAATTACTCACAAGAATGGTTGGGGAAGAGCGCCAGCAATTTAAAAGCTAGGTCAAGTGAAATAGTTTATTCTGCACGGAACGTCGTGGAATATATTATGGAATAATCTGTTGGAGTCATAAGACGTCATAAGCTGCATCTTATGAGAGACGAGCCGGTGGTAGAGATGTTGTATGTTGACGAAGGTATACGAGAAACGCGGTTCGTATTCATAGAACGTACCTGTGTATTGTAACTAATAATAGAAATAATAATAATAATAATAATAATAATAGAAATTATTATTAATAATAACAAACAAATAAGAGAAAACAAATTTCTTTTGATAAAACCAAGTTCATGATAAACAAGTTTAAGACAATGACCAAGAAAATAAAAACTTCTTACGGGCAAATCAATGAAACTGACTAATTCAAGTATCTTGGAGAAGTTATTGAACAAAATATCTCATAGAAAGAAGCCATTAAAGCACAAGTTAATAAGACAAAAGTTGCTTACCATTTAACCAAGTACACATATAACAAGAAATGAATATCTATTAATGCCAAACGTAGCTATTATTCAACAGTAATTTGCCCGGAAACAATTTATGCTCAGCTGAGTGTCCGATTCTGAAAAAGAAAATGATGATGGAAGAACTGGAAGTCACAGAAAGGAAAATATTAAGAAAAACCATGGTATCAATAAAAGATTGAGAACAGTACAGAAGACGCCACAATAATGAGCTGTACACACGTGTTGAGAAAATCACAGACGTAATTAGAAATAGAAGAATTACTTTCTACGGACATGTTTAAAGAATGAATCCTGACAGAATAATAGGAAAGCTTTTTGGCTATTTCCAGAAGCTCAAAATGTTCAATACGTGATTCAAAGAAACAGAAAAAGACATAGAAGACTTCAGATTACTAAAGAAGACAATGAAGAATGCTTGCCACACAAAAAGAAATTAAAAAATGGCGAACGCCTTCAGGAAAACCCCAAGAAGAGGATATGTGCCATCTGGACTGACGAAAGTAGGGGGAGACAAGAATGAAGGAGATGTGGAAGAGGAGGAAGAGAGAGGAGAAGAAGGGAGGAACCAGTTGACCAAACGTAGGGCACAGTGGCTCATATGCAAAAAAATAATAATAATAGAAAATTGTAAGAGACTAGTAGAGGTAATTTGTATGAATGTTTACAGTAAATCAAAAAATAGAGAACTTTCAGTAGGGTTTCATCAATTGACTAGATAAACATATAAATACGGCGACGTTTCGGCGAAACTTATTACCATCTTCGGTTTATGTGCAAAGGCAGTAGAAGTAATTGATTAATATGGAATTAATGCCATATGTATGTTAGTGTGTCTTTATGTTGCCCGCTTACGAACGCGTATGACCTTAACCATTCGATAATGTTTATTATTGCTACTATAGACCTTTGTTTATTATTAACTCACTATTCTGCACAATTTAATCAAATTTCTGTTCTCTGACATCCACTTAAAATTAGCTACCATTTACTTAGTGTAATTTAATGCTATACATAATGTTACGACTATTACGGAACGCTCTCGAAGAGTCGACAACGTCCTTGCGCCCTTTACGCGGCTAGGCGAGCAGATGCTGCATTTCGGTCAAGGCCGCACTAAAGTACCTTCCAGACTGTTCGAGTGCTTGTTAACTACGTAAATTATGCTGGCACGCCACCAAAAGAATGAAAAATTATTCTGGAATAACTGCAGGTTGTAAATAAGCAACAGCGGCCCGGCTTAGTTAGTTACGTCTGGCGAGATTGTAGAGTGCGGATCAAGTAGTTGTTGCGGAAAGTGTTTACTGTGTTATAATTAGTGCGGAACTCTAATAGTTGACATTGTTATTATTGCGTGTGGACAAATTTAACTTGAATTACGGTATGAGTGTGTCTGGTTGATTTCAAATTGTTATGTGTGGCCCATTAAAGCTGGTGATTAGTGATTTCATTGGTGACTGTATTTTGTTTCCACTGTACCGTACGTCGATCCGTGAGACCGTCGTAACAATATACTAGTAAATAAATTAAACAAACATTCAAAAGCTTTTGTGTTGTGCGCGCGCGCGTGTGTGTGTGTAGGGAAGAAGGCATCTTTTTCACTCCCTGGTCAGAGCAAATGCTCTGGTCGTACTTGAAAAGTCTTCATACTGTTTAACCGTGTATACTATTTCCGTTCTTAGTTCAACCCTGATGTAAACAAACAGGCGTGGCACATCTGAAACGCTATTTGCTGCTTGAATTAGAGGCGTGTCACTCTTACAGAAGCAGTACAGACAGGGTACATATAATATTGATACTGTAAAAACACACGTAAATTGGAATAATTTGTTCTGACCAAAGTAAAATTTGTGTTACTATGTCAGACCGACAGTGAAATATTTTATAACATCAGGTAATGGCTTTTTTTATTAACAGTTTAAAAATCGCAACAAAAAAGTAAACTAGAAACTGTGATAATCACCAGTGAATTGTATTTTATTAGTTGCTGTCAGACAGTAATTCAATGCCTTCCATACCTGTGCCGGAACATGTATTACTTGAGTCAGCGTTACACAATGACGTCAGCTTGTCCACAATGACGTTGGTAATGTGGGCCAGTTGCCATAGCTTATCTTCTTCCTTGATTAAATGCTGGATACAATGACGCCAATTGTCCGCCGTTGTTTCATTTACCGCCTTCTCTATAAATTGTTTTATATCAAGCAACTTATATGTTGGGTTGTGGCGGGTAACATATCCTTTCAACTGGCTCCATATTAATTCACTAGAATACAGAATACAATGATAAGGATGAAGTCTTAAAACTAGTGACCCAATTTAAGTGATAAGATAATTATCACATGACTATACAGACATTCTGCACATGCGCATAGTACATTACTGTGTGAACAGTGTCAACGCCCCTGGCCAATAGCGTTTCAGACTCCCAAGTGGGTTTGTTTACATCAAGTCTGAACAAAGAATGGAAGTTACACACACACACGCGCGCGTGTATATATTGCAATGGAACATCGCAGAAAGGGTATTTGTAGCTAGGACTACATGCTTTTGTACCAATTTATGACATTGTAGACATGTTGAAAATTGATTTTGTTTAAATTTTGTAAAATAGCTATAAGTTTTGAAATAAGAAATGGGTAATTAACTGTTGTATGTCAAAGTCCCCATAAATTTATTTTCTGTCATGTCAAATGCGAATTTAGTGCGCGAGTGCACGTGTGTGGGCGTGTTATTCGTCTTTACATGAATAACTCTGGTGTAAATTAACGTATTGAATTGAGACTTATGCTTCTAAATTAGCGGTACATTTTTCTTATGTCAAAGACTCGAAACATATTATTTTAATATGTATTTTTTAACAGAATTAATCTTTCTAAAGAATCCTTATCTTCTGAAAGACATAAAACTTTTTGATAAAATCTATACATGCTTTTGCAGACTTTAGCCGAATTTATCATGACTTCTGTCTATCAATCTAACCCATCAATCACGTGCTAGGGATTTTGACCAATCAGAGACTCCAATATTCATTCAGATTGGACCCTCGTTGAAGAAGCTTCAGTCAGTTCTACCTAACAGCTCGGCCTTAACAGACGTTGTCTCTTTGCGAGTTTGTCGTATCAGTGTACGTTCTACATGAGGGTCACAAGTACGGGATCTTAGCAACGAGTTGCCCGTTTGCTAAAATCCATTGGGCACTAGAACTAAAATAAATTAAATTATTAACTAAATAGTGCTCTATCGTGTTAGTGAAGATTTCCGCATAGGGTCAGGTGTATTTACCGGAATACATCTGGGTGAACGCGAGGACACATCAAAACACGGGAAGGTGTACGTACAATACACCGAAACTACATTAACTTAAATTACACCCATTACCGAGCCCTGAGAAACGAGATAAACGCTATCGGTGTATCGGCGTGCGTGCGTGTGTGCGGAGAGTTCCACGTGTCATCAGTGCAGCAGATTCAACAGGCAGCGAGATGTGGCAGTGAAACGGTCCAGCGGTTTCGTCAGTGGAATTCAACGCTCAAGTAAAATAGACTATTAAGATCAAAGAAACATTCAAATCATTTACAGACATTATTGAATTTAGAATAAACAATTTTGTTCAATCATAGAGCACATAATTAATTTGTTTAAAATATATACCTTACTCCAGATAAAAGACTCTTATATTATTGTGTTTTTAATACTATGCCTTTTATTTGTTCTGTTGCAAAATATATACTCGTAGTTCGTGAGTAACTATGAGAATCCGCTATACAGATCATCACCTTATAGCTGGGAAGGTATATGGGGCTGACACCTTATAGTTTTATGATGTCTTTTTCAGTTCTTTTTTCATTGGCTCTACAGTCGTTGGTGGTCCTTGGCCTACGCTACTATTCTCCTCCACTTCCTCTTCAAAAATTGGTCTATTCTTTCCAGCCTCTTATATCCATCGCAGCATGGTCTCGAGCAAACTCGTTCATCCATCTTTTTATTGGTCTACCCCACTTTCTTCTTCCATATAGTCTGCACTTCCCAAACACTCTTAACCATTCTTATATCTTTCATTCTTTCAACGAGCCACAGCCAACTTGTTCTTTCTGATTTGATGAAACTTAATGTATCTCTCCGTTCAATAAGTGCGCCCAATTCTTCAGTTTTCCTTATTCTCTAACTGCTTTTTTCTTTAATAGCATCAACTGTCCTTCTTCTAGATTGAACGTCTTATGACGTGCCAGGTTTTTATCGAAGTGGTTCCCCTACATTGTTTGTTTTTCTAAGTTTGAGAGACCAACTTTTCTCGGAAGACCAACTTTCTTTTGCCTTTCGGACCACTGTATATTGAACCTCTTCTCTTTAGTCTGTTGTTTCCTGATCTTCACCAGCTAGCCTAAATCAGTATTATAAATCTTAAGTTTGTTATCTGTGAATCTCTGTAAACTAGAGAAGTATACATTTGAAACGACATGTTAACAGGGCTATTAGGCCGCCGTGGTCCAGTATTCAAATTTTCTGAAACGCCAGACGTTTCGGTCGCACCAACGGCGGCCATCTTCAGTAGAGCGGGAACAAGGTAATACAGCCCGCTAAAGGAAAACACTGAGATTACACTGGAAACAGAAGCACACTTCCATAAACGCCTCGCGTCGCGGCTATTCAAGACATTACTAAGATTGCTGACCTTATGACGTCAGAGACTTACGACGAGCCAGGTTTTATCGGCGTTCTTCCCCAATGATGCTTGTTTTTCTGAGTTTTAGAGATCGATTTTCACTCGACAATTGCCTCTTTTGCCTTTCGGACTATTGGATGTTGGATGTCTTCTTCTCAGTCGTTTGTTTCCTGGTTTTCGCCAGTACACTAGGCTTATAAACTTCAGCTTCTTGTCTGTAAATCTCTGAAAACAAGAGAAGCATACATTTGGGATGTTTTCAAATGTGCCTCTGTAGACAGGAGATTAAACTGACAGACATAATGACAAATGTACTTAGATGAAACGCCTGTGGAAGGCACTTAATGAGATTAGGGATGCAGTATTTCTACCACTCTCTATAGAAGTGTATCAAAATAGAACTCTTGACCAGTGGAGGCGTATAAACGTTGTAATATTCCAATGGCAGTGGCAACACGCTGTGCACTTTACATTTTGTCAACGATCAAGCCTGAGTTTTACCTCAAATGTAACGGTTTATCCACTATACGCTACGAAGCTAAAACCAAACCGGCTTATTTTTACTTGGGCATAACTACAATTACGTTAATCGGATTCCTTTAGAACAAAAATGAATACAGTTTATAACGACAAAACTAAATGGTTAACAACCATTAACCATTGTTGTTGTGATTGTTGTTGGTTTGTAACAATAACTGATCGCGACGGCGACTGGGGAGGTTTTAAAACTGATAACGAGACGTTTTGGTAAACAATTATTCACATACAAATCAAAGAGAGGAGGGCGTGCGATCAAGGCTAACAAAAATATGAGTAGATTGTGGGCGGAAGTAACAACGTTTTTGTTGAAGACGATGGTTGCTATTGTAGTGTGTACATTTTTATAATACGTCAACATTGTTAAACCGGTGCAGCCGTGGCCTCATTGTATTTAAACCAGACGTTTCGGAGTAACCATCAAAGGTATAATACTCACTATTTACGTACCTTGTTGTTTGCACTGATTTGTTCTATATCTGTATGTGCACATAATATGATGGTATCTAATAAATACTAATATCTGTGTCGATATTTTGTTGTTATTGAACGTCTCACTTTGTTGTTGTTATCTGAATAATGTTCCCTATCTGTTGTTCAGTTAATTAAATTGTAATGTAATATTTATTACCAAGACTGAAAGTTATTTATTGGTAGATTTTAATTAAATTGGGCGCCATATGGAAAGTCATATTAATATTCCATGAAGTTATTGTTTGTTATGGAATAGGCCTAAAATATTTTGTGTACCTAGGACTATTCTTTTCTTCTTACAATAGAATGACTTAATTATAATACAACGTAACATTTGGTATTTAATTCTAATAGACCATATAAGCTTTTACTATACATATTATTATTTAAAACGTGCTTTGTACATTGTAATGTCTCTATCTATCTTCTACAGTATAGTTAGAGTTTTTGGTCCAAGTATACATCTTGTCAATTACATTCTTATTAACAGATTACAAACATTTAAGATTACTCATGTCTTAATCTAATCACATACTGTAATATGTCTTTCTTTATATATTGGACATAGGCTATTACAATTTTTATGCCTTACATTGTCTCTGTTCATCTACCAAGTAGAGGTAGGTTTTTGTTTTTTTGCATACATTTCCTTAAGGTTAGGTTGCTAGTTAATGGTCATACTTTGTTCACAATAGTTTATTTTGTTATTATTGTTTGCATTGTGTCATTTGCACAGTTTAGTTATCACTATTTATCGTTTTTGTCTTCTTAATACACATAATTATGTTCATAATTATCTAGTTTTTATTATAACTCTATACTTATGATAATTACAAATGCAGTCTTAGGTCTGAGACCTAGCTGGACTATTAGGGTTGTTACATAACTGATTTTTCTTAACTCTAAATACATTTTTTGCTTATTTACTAAACATAATTTCTTTCAATATTGTATTAAAATGTATTCACTCACTCTCCTAATCGATTGGGTAATTTATTATGTCAAAGATATAGTCTAGTCTAGTCGTTTTAGATGTCTGTTTGTCAACTTATTTATTATTATTGCTTACAAGGATACTTTGTTTTCAATCTGTTAATGCATCTGTAACAGTTATTCTTTATTCATTCAAGGTTTATTGAATTAGTTAATATAATTCTTCCTTTATCTAATTAATTGTTTATTTGATCAAGTTCCCTAACTATTTTGATAATTCATTTGAGTTTATTGGTTGGTATCATCTTGTGATGCTACAGAGGCCATCTTCAGTAGTAACAGTAAAACGTCAGCCACCATCTGCTGTTACCACTGAAGATGGTCTCCGATGGTAGGGCGGAAACGTCTGGTTCAACTACCATGAGACCACGGCCTAACAAGCCGGCTAACACCTCGTTTTAACAATGCAATATTTAATGTTCCATTAGGCCATTCTGTTCCTCCTGAGTTCATTGGTTGCAAGATTTCCTTACTTAGGAGCGAGAGGTATACATGAGTAGAACAAGCAAGACTTCCGGATCACACGACAGAGGTGAATAAATCAACTTTGTTTTTGAGGTGGAGATCTCATTGTAAGTTAGTTATTTTTGTTCTCAGTGTTTTTAACATTCATGGATCTTGTGATTAGGAAAACTTATACACTATAACCAACAAAAAAGTGTTGATTTTTTCGAGGACTGTTTCCAGTGTAAACAAATAAATCAGTGGACGTCGAAAACTTTTACCGCTCTCTGTGCGTCCTAATATAGCCGTAGTTCTACTTTAGTTTATTCAGTCGTCCCCCCAACTCGGACTATTCACGAGTACGTAGGCTATATATTAGCGGTGTGTGTGTGTGTGTGTGTGTGTGTGTGTGTGTGTGTGTGTGTGTGTGTGTGGTTACACGATGAATAAAGAACGGCATTATTTCGTTATGCTTCATTGGTAGAAAATCAATATTATCTGCAGATTCATTCGTATTTGTTTTCGCTGATTTGTTATATGCAGATCCAAACCATGTTTTCGCTCACAGAAGGGCTCCTTATAGATATAGTCTTATAGATGGATCTCAATAATTATCATTGCAAAGGGAGAGAATCGTGCTTCCGAGCCAATCAGGTGACAGATTATTGTGATTGGTCCACGCTGTTTTCCAGGTTACGTCGTGTTGAAACGAGAATTTATATAAGGGACTCTTCTATGAGCGAAAACATGTTTGCGTCTGTACTGAGATGTTCATAACTAATATCTGACGGTACTCTTTATGGCTGAAGATGGCTTCCGTTGGTGAGGCCGAAACCTTTGGGTTTCCAAACATCAAGTTACGGCCTAATAGCTCGGCATAATACTGAAACTAGGGTTACCATACGTCCTTTTCTCCCCGACACGTCCTCTTTTTTAATATTAAAAATTGTCCGGGAGGTTTTTTTTTAAATAGGGGGAAATGTCCTCTTTTTTCCCTGTTTTTAAAGACGTTTTTAAAGAATTACCCTGGTTTGTGATAACCGACATTTTTTGTAACGTATCCCTTGTTAAGACATTACAAAAGTCGGGAACCAGTTCAATTTGTTACCTGTTAATTAAACTAGCTGCCGTTGTTAGTAAACCTTACTCACTAACAAATTATAACACATTATTATTTAGGAATTAGTCAAGGATTGTATAAATTTATTCACTCGCTGGGTGTTAGCAAAAACAACTCTTTATTATTATATTTACATCTCATAGTTCACTTTACTCTTAAAGAAGTACTCTAATAAATTCTGCATTTAATATTTTGAAACAATTTTTACTTCTTCTTATTCTTTTTATCTCAAAAGCATTCAGCTAGATATTGTTTTAAGTACCACGCATCCGGGTCTCAACTTTGTTATGTTTTAATTTATCACAACTTTAACCAAATTATTTGAAGAATAATTTTGGGTGTAAATTTTAGAATTACCTTACATCTGCACATCGTAATGTTATTACTACTTCAGTACAGAGATTACAAATGTATATATATTAATCTTTAAATTGTCGAAAGCTCTTTACTGTTCTTTTGTTACTTCTCTTGTTGAAACAAATTTTTACAAATGTTATGGTTTGATATCACCTGAATATAACATGAGTTTGCTGTGGGGTCCGTGATGGTCATCTCCAGTCGTCTTCTAGGGTGTGATACACAGTTCCTCTTGATGCTCCATTAGGTTGATGTTTAACGAAAGGTAGTCTCGTTCTAGACGATTGGATTTTGGTACTTGAAGTTCATACGGTTGTTGTTTGTGTTTTCTTCTTCTGGAGTCGGTTGTTCACATTTTACATTTTAATTACAGTTCTTATTTCAGCAGCACTAAAATCTGGTAAGGAACATATCTTACCACTTACAGTTTGTTAAGAGAT
This sequence comes from Magicicada septendecula, assembly GCA_034769895.1. NCBI lineage: Eukaryota > Metazoa > Arthropoda > Insecta > Hemiptera > Cicadidae > Magicicada > Magicicada septendecula. The sequence continues at coordinate 868,542,725 of CM068368.1, read as the reverse complement.
GTGTCGGCTAAGTTTCCTTTTTTTTTTTTTAATTACATATTTCTTCACGCACTACATTATATTTATTATTTTTATATTATTATTTCCACGCTACATTGGATCAAATCGAAATCGCTACAAACTCGATTGAATAGTTTTTAACGGTATACACCTACGTGTATATTGACAACACAGTAGCGACATCCTTACATGTCGAAGTTTCTCCGGCGAATGTGGGCATTGTTTAGCGGCGAGGGGTCTGTAAGCTGGCGCGGTTTTACGCGCTGAGAAAATAGTTTGTTCTTTTAAGTAGTATTAATTATTCATTAATTAAATCGTAATACTTTATGTTACCTTTTGGTTAAGAATTAGGAATTTCCTTATTTATTTAGTACGTATTTTATTTAATTAACGGAATTATTATTTTTAGCTAAATAACACCGTGCTTTGCGTGTTGGTACGGGACAATTTGCACGTTGATGCAGGAATCTAGGTACAGGTAAGGGGTGGATAATACTCTTACTTGTTATAAAAGCGAAAATTTCATTTGTGCTATTTAAACATTTTTTTTTAAATCGTCACACTTTCCAGTCAGTTATGGTGTAAATATTTTAAGGAAAATCCAATGTCATCTTGATATTCGGAACTTTTAAAAATTGTTGAGTATTTTTATTGCATTCCGAGTAACAACTCTAATACAGAACGGGTACTTTCTCTGATCAGTTCACAGTGAACCAAAAAGAGAAATAGGTTAATGGTAGAAAATGTTAGAGGTATAATTTCTGTACAGTACAACTTTAAAAGTCTTTCATGTGTTCAGTTCTATGATTATTTATTAGAAAATAAAAAGCTTTTGATGGGAATTGGTTCATCTGATAAATACCAATGACACCACAAAGTCACAATTGAACATTTAGACTGTGAATCCGATACAGGCTGATTAGTATTAAATTAATTATTGCAATGATTAAAAATAAATATAGCAAATATTCTTTTCCGCTTCTAACTAATAGTGTTAATAAGTTTTGTTTGTAAACATTTTCTTGTTATATCACAAAAATTAAATTGTACATTGTATAAACTCTGTAAAAATGCTTAACTTAATCATGAATACCTCCTTATCCATAATGTATAATGTTTTTACTGTCAAACTTTTTTTGATCCGTAAAGTAACGATCATGGTCTTAAACTTTCAGGTTGTCCTCTTTTTTTACCTAGGTCATGTGGTAACCCTACCTAAACGAACTGTTCAAAACAAATAATAATAACTATAACTAAGAGGTAAATATACTAAGGCGCAGCTTTAAAAAATACGATGCGTATGAAGTGCTGCAAAACAGCCTCTCTCTCTCTCTCTCTCTCTCTCTCTCTCTCTCTCTCTCTCTCTCTCTTGCGTTTTGACTTATAATGCTCGTCGTCGATGTAAGCAACACCGAAATAGACTGTAGGGTGCCAGAACTGTCCGAAATGAAGTGTGAAACATGTGTGTAAACTGTTTATACTTGTTTCTTCTACGGCGTTATGGTGTGTTGTATTTAGCTTTATTTGTTCAAATATCACACAACGTTGTCTGATTACTTAATAAATCTCCTTTGTTTATTTGTTATGGAATCGACAATACTCTCGATGGTAGGCACGTTCCATGCTGTACACCGTTATTGACACCACCACCACCACCGTACTCATCATCGTTATATGGCAAGATTTAACGCGGCAGGCAGGAGCGTATTTACGAGGGAGGACGAACGGGACCGCACCCCTCCCCAGAGGGTGGAGAAAGTTGACGAATTTTGTTAGGCTCTTCATTTTTAAACCGTTTTATTTTATTTTTTAAACTGTGTATTCTAATATAGAAGAAGCTCTTTTTAAATATACAAACAGGCTTATTACACAGCATTAGCGTATACGTTTGAAATATGAAATATAGGAAAATCAGTTCAGTCAATAAGTATCTTTTAACAAGATATCGATAACGCGTATTTTTATTGTCTTAATACCGTTTACTTTAATGGGACTTTTTTCTCAGAATGTTATCTCGCGTTTTTCAGCCACTTTAAAGACAGTAATATTGATTAGTCCTAACTTTTTTTTTCTTTTATATGAATCCAACCCGGTCCCGGACCTCCCCAAAGGCAAATTCTAGATACGCCACTGGCAGCAGGTCCCAGACAACTCCGCAGTCTTCATTCACGTCTTCGTACACCTTTATCTGTTTGTACGACATTCCACACCGTATAAAGATTAAAGAGCTTCAATCTTTGTCTTCGGCTGCTTCTTTAAAAACCGTTCCTCATAATTCATCAGTGGTCAGAATACGTCCTATCCGATTCCCCTTTTTCCTTGTTAAAATCGCCAGACATGATCTATTCTGCTTTAGTATTTCGAGATACTCTCCATTATTTATTTTGCCCACTCATTTTTATTCTTTCAGTTGGCTTCTAAGTTCTCATCTATAGCGCTTTAACCGAATATCTAAGTTTTCTCTATGATCCATAAAGTAACAATTCATATAAAACACTTAACCGGTTCTCAGACCAAGTCCATTGTGTTCCACAAAATTACTTTTTCCTACGGCTCACAGTCTCTAGTCCATGGATTTGCCCTCCGTTAATCTACCTATGTGTCTGTATCTATTCTCCAAACTACTTCATTCTCAATTTTGATACTATCGTGTCTCTCTCGTCACTTATTTTAGTCAATATAGCAATGAGCTTATGTCACAGTGGTGTATGAAACATTTAATATTGTTACGACGGTCTACTGATCGTCGTATGGTACAGTGGAAAACAAAATACAAGACACCAATTAAGACACTAATCACCAGCTTTAATTATCACAATTAAACAGTTTGTAATCAACAAGATAGGCTCTTACAACTAATCAAATTAAAGTTGTTCACACGCAATAATAATGTCAATTAATAGAGTCTCGCACAATTATAAAAACACATAACACTTCGCCACAATACTTCGAACCGCACTGGAATAAATAGCTACTAAAACTAAACTAAGCGTCGCTGAGTGCTTGTATTTATACCTCGCTGATATTCTAGAATAAACCATACTACGCATCAACAACGCTACTAGCGCGGACTGGTGATATTTGGATCAGTCTCGGCTACGGACGCGTGACAAGTGTCACGTAATTGTCCTTCATCTCAAAGCAGCAGCAATATGTACGCACGCACACACACACACATTACAGCCGGGCTCCGCTGGAATAGCCTGGAAACACGGAGAGTGTTGTGTAAAGGTGTAACAATATTTTATGTTATAGTGGTCTGAGCTGTACGTATGTGTGGAGGCAAAGCCTGTTTATTGTGTTCAGGTGACAGATTTAGACTCGAATATGACAATCTTGTCACTGTACACGTTACGGGGACTGAGTTCTTTCTACTCGGAAAGGTGGAAACCAAGAAAACAACTTGGATTTGATTAGGAAACAACATTATTTACGTGACATAATTTTGAATTCTGTTAAAGTACGGCAGGGAGTTTTGACAGAAAACGGATTTTGAAGGACATGAAGGTGTTACGATGAATGATAATCAGATTCTATGACGAATGTAATATCACTGGGCACGTGTGCGTACACACGCGCGATCACACGCACACAGGTATTTCGCGCGCGCGTGTGTGTGCGCGTGCGTGCGCGAGTTTAAGATTTAGAGCTGAGAGGGAAAGACAAATTTAAAAAAAGATTTATGAAAGGAAGCCGCAGATTTCTAACGTTCAGTCTTATCCTAATCGAATCGCTGGGCGTGTCTGTTCACCCACACTTCAACCTCTATATCGTCCTTCCGCAACAATTGTACGGTTAAACCGTATCTTCGTACGGGTTGAAACGTCCTCGGCCGAATCACGATGAACCTTCGTATCCACCGATTATAAATTTGCACTTTCTTTTTACCCTGAGCACCATTACATATATTTTTGTCATCGTATTCCTGACAAAAAAATTATATACCTAAATAAAATTTTATAATAAAATGGCAATACCTACACTACTGTATGGTTCTGAAACATTATGAACGGAAGATACAAACAGCAGAATTGAAATTTCTAAGATCAGCTAAAAGGTGTAATAGACGAGATCATATAATAAATAAAGAGATAAGCAGTGATTTAGGTATTTTTGCAGTTAATGAAAGGATTAAAGAAATCAGAAGAAAATGGATTCAACACGTAGGTAGAATGGAAGAAAGTAGAATACCGAAAGATTACAGCCCTAGAGGCAGAAGAAAAGTTGTTAGACTAAGAAACGGTGGACTGTGGAATAGGAACTGGCCGCTAAAGCCTAAAACCGTTAAGAAGGAAGGTGATGATGACGTATTCCTGACGAAGTTTTCTAATCTTTCTCTTCGGAGTCTTGTGCTGGAGAAAGTAATTTACTCACATTCGTTTTCAGAACGGACCCTTAGTGTTGCTGTCGGTATGGCCAATAGCTGGTTCTAAACCAATATACCCTTAGCTCTGGGAGTCTTACCTTACGTCAATCGAAAATTACATCATACCGCAGCATAACAATAATTTTCTCTCAGACTTGTCACTATATTTTCAGGTGTTCACTTAGTCTGCAAATACCGGTTGTTTAATACTAGTATATTGCTTTTAAATAGGAATGTGTTAGTAGATGTCAACTTGTAAATATTTAGTAAATATTTTAGTCCGTTAAATAAATGTTAGTAAATACTTGAAATTACGTTAGACAAATTACTTAAGAAAACTACTTCTCTGTTTCAGGTAAGCAAAGCAGTTGTAACGTGTTAATGTCGGCTACTGTAATGAGTGAGTAATACATTATATAACGTGCACTAGTTAAGTAGTAAACATAATTTTATTGACGGATCTAATTTGAATAACTCAAAATAGCAAACTGAATACATTATTACATCTAAATTAAATGGAATCCTGTGGGATAAACAAATTACAGCAGAAACTAAAACCAAAATATTTAAACCCATTGTTAGAAGTATCATGATCGTTGACTTCTGCGAGGACTTGCTCATTACTTTTCTTATCCATCCAACTCGTCATCGTCGTTCTCCTCTGTAGAAATACGTATTTCCATTGCTTCCAGCTGCCTTGTTTCTATTTTGTCGAGGGTCCACGCCACACTATCCTAAGTTAAGACACTCCACACAAATGCTTTTGCGAACCTTTTTCTCTTACCGAAACGTTATCTTGGTCACGATTTCAAAATATTCATGTTGGTAATTTTCTTTTCCAAAGAAGAGAAACAAGCTAAAGTTCTACAATAAATATTGTTATTAGAAAAATTATAGTTATTGTTACGAAAATTGTTATTGCTATTGTTAGAATTATATTGTTACAAAAATATAGTAACAATAAAAATGACTACAATTTTACACGCTTTGAAAAGGGTCACACGTTTTGAATAATCACGATATTGATTGACGACTACTCGTTGGGCACTTGGTGAAACATATTAATACAAAGGTTTAAAAAAACATACTGTTACGACTGTCTACTTGATCGTCGTAGGTACAGTGGAAAACAAAATACAAGTCACCAATCACCAGCTTTAATTTTCACAGTTAAACAGTTCGTAATTAACAACACAGTCTCTTACAACAAATCAAATAACAATTTTTCACACGTAACAAAATGTCAAGTAATATAAAACACAATTGTATTACAATATACCGCGCGATTATAAAACACAACACTTCACTAATAACCACTTTAGAACGCACAGAGTAATCACTTGTAACCGCCCGACAATAAACTGAATAAAGGCCGCTGCCGTCTAGTATTTATACCCCGTTCACTGACCAGAACATTCCGCACCTACGCTATCTCTACATTACGACGTAATTAATTGCGGCCTTTACACAGTTCGCGCGGCTTCTGGCACAGTCCAGCTAATGCGTCGACAATCACGTACGCCACACGCATTGCATTTCGGATCCCTCTGGAACATTCGATTAACAGTTAGACTGTTCTGCAATGTCGTAACAATAGAAACACTTGGTAAGTTTCACAGTTTATTATTTACCTCTGACAGCTGTTTCAGCTTATTAAGCTATTCTCAAAGAGATCATAGAAACAACTAAACAAAGAAAGTCAACTTTTTTTACCAAATGTTTGTGTATGTTTTGAATGATATTGGCATTTGAAACGCTGTTTCTGATAAACTAACATTACTGATTTTCAGCTGATTTTAATTTTAACTAAGGTTAAAGATTACACTTACTGGCTTGTCAGGTTGTTTAATATTACTTTTTTTTTAAACACAGCGGAAAAGGTGTATTGTTTCTATAAATCGCTTTTGTTTAAAAGCCTAATTACTAAATACTGAGAAGCAAAGGTTTAAAAAAAAAAGCACTTCTTTTTAATTTTAGTACGTAGGCTTTCACGGCCGGTGTCAATATGATTGGATAAAACTTCCGGGCTGAAAGGCCGTGGTCGATTGCTTGATGCATTGGCGCTATACGTTTCGGCCGCACCACCGGTGGCCATCTTCAGTAGCAAAACTTGTTCGAATAGATGTACGCCGAACACGTCCCCAATGTACAGGCATCCGAGGACTACCCCGAGACCAAGCAGATGAAATCCGATTGGAAGCTTCTAGGGCCCTTAGAAGGGCCGCTCCGCCAAAATGCAATCTTCTGTCGGCGGAGTTGCGAGCCTTGAGAGAATTGAAGAGGGATGACTCCATTGTTATTGTGCCTGCGGATAAGGGGAGCGCCACTGTGGTCTTGAACACCGAAGACTACCAGCGGAAGATTGAAGGTATATTAGATCCAGCCACGTATCGGAGGCTGAACAAAGATCCGACTACTACAGTTCTAAGAAAAACGGATTCTTTGATTAAGCAATCTTCTCTGGCGCCTGATGTGAAGACGGCCGTCCGGTGTTCGGAGGCCCTTCCCCCTCGTCTCTATGGTTTACCGAAGATCCATAAGGAAGACGTTCCGCTGCGGCCCATCGTCAGTGCTATTGGCTCGCCTACTTACAGCTTGGCAAAGCACCTCACGGGATTGCTCAAGCCGCACATCGGGCAGAGGGATTCGTTCGTCCGGGACTCTTCTGATTTCATCCGGAGGATCCGGGAGTTGGTGCTGGAGCCTGGCGATGTTCTCGTCAGTTTTGATGTGGTCTCTCTTTTCACCATGGTTCCTGTTCAGGAGGTCTTGGGGTATTTGGGTGACCTGTTCTCGGCGGACATCACTGCTTTGTTCCGGCAGGTCCTAACAACGACCTACTTCCAGTGGAATGACGGCTTCTATGAACAGTTGGATGGCGTCGCGATGGGAAGTCCTCTCAGCCCTGTGGTTGCAAATTTCTATATGGAGAAATTTGAAGAGTTGGCAATTTCATCTGCGCCTCTCAAGCCGAAGTGTTGGTTACGGTATGTGGACGACACTTTCGTGGTCTGGAGCCATGGGGACGAAGAGTTGGAGCGATTCCTTGGACATCTGAATGCTGTGCACCCGCGCATACAGTTTACGATGGAGCGTGAGAGGGATGAACAATTGGCTTTTCTGGATGTGCTGGTCCTAAAAAGGACCGATGGCAGCTTGGGACATAAAGTTTATAGGAAGCCAACGCACACCGACAGATATCTGCATAAAGCCTCCAATCATCATCCTAGGCAGAAGAGGGCGGTGCTGAAGACTCTGGTAGACCGGGCAAAAAGAATCTGTGAGCCCCAGTATCTCGAAGATGAGTTTCGGCATCTCGAGGAAGCACTGCAGTCCAACGGCTATTCTGCTGCGGAGGTTAGGAGAGCTGCCCGGCCGAGAAGATCTGGTAGGCTGGACGAGTCGGTGTCGCCTGAGGTTGTTGGCTCTGCTGTCTTGCCCTACATCCGTGGCGTGACTGACCGCATCGGGAAGTTGCTGAGTAAGCGGGGCGTCAGGACGATCTTCAAGCCAACCAAAAAGATCCAACAGTTCCTGCGACCGGTGAAAGACGCCAGGGATCCACTCTCGTCGTGCGGGGTGTACAGTATTCCTTGTACGTGTGGCCAGGTCTACATAGGCACCACGAAGCGTAGTGTCCGGACGCGCCTCTCTGAACACCGGAGATATTGCCGTCTGGGCCAGCCGGAAAAGTCCGCAGTTGCTGAACACGCTCTTTCCCACGACGATCACCGGGTGATGTTTGATGAAGCCCGCGTGTTGTCTTCTGTCCGGGGTTACTTCACTCGCCTACATCTGGAGTCCATCCATATTCATAAGAATGCGTCTGTCGCTATGAACCGCCGAGGAGAAAGCATCTCCTTAAATAGTGTCTGGCATGGTCTATTTTCCATGGCCAATCAGAATCAAGAATGATGAGCTGGCTTCTCATTGGTCCGCGCGATACACCTGAAGCGGCCAAAAAGCTATAAATAGAGGATTCGTAGCCGTAACTCACTGTTGCTTGTTCCCAGTACATTGGGGACGTGTTCGGCGTACATCTATTCGAACAAGTTTTGCTACTGAAGATGGCCACCGGTGGTGCGGCCGAAACGTATAGCGCCAATGCATCAAGCAATCGACCACGGCCTTTCAGCCCGGAAGTTTTATCCAATCATACTTCTTTTTAGTTTCACAATTTATTCTTAACTTCTGACAATTGTTTCTGCGTATTAGGCTATTTGTCAAAGAGCTGCTAAGAACACGTTTGTATATAGCCTAATAGGCTGAAACAATTGTCAGAGATTAAGAATAATTGTGAAACTACCAAGTGTTAGTGTTTTTTTTTTTAACTTTTTTAGTAATATGTCTTACCAAGTGCCCAACTAGTCTTTCGAATTTTGAATTTCTAAGGTTATTTTAAGATAACCCTGAAACTCAGTAGTCTGTCACGTGACATTGGTGCAGACTGTAAATCCGTTTAAGTAAAAGCGCCAACGCATGTCACGGGCTTGTCTCGACTTTGTATTTCGAGTAAGTGAAAGTTTTTAAAATGTGTTAACTCTCGTAAGCGTCTGTAGGCAACTCCTAACCACTTTCCTTGAATACGTTGCGTTGTGTATATATATGTGGAAATTATTCAGCAATGTTCTGCCAAGCGTTTACTGTAACGTGCGAGTGGAAGTAATATTCCTATTGGGCAGAACACTTTCACCGCCAGCAAACGGTTATATGTGTATGGGGAACACTATCTTCAGTTACGATCTACTGCTATTAACTGTAGACTCGCCCAAGGACAAATGGCGAAAGGCTATCCAAAAGCTAAACTCTTTGCTCTCGGTCATCGAGGATTAGAGTGAATGTTAAAATTAATTTTGTCGTCGTCATCCTTTGCGGAGTAAATATACATTCCATTAAACAAATAAAATGGAATCTACTGTAGGTTTATTAGTGAATCAGCGAAATTATTTTTTCATAAGTTTCTACTGCAAGAACATTATCACTTAAAATAATATTTTATTATCGCTTTACTTATTAAAGCAATTGGAGTAATTATGAAATTGGTTACCAAAATAAGATCGCGACCGCCAAACGGAAGTCACTGGTTTAAATGTTTAAGCAAATTTCAACACATTAAACATATTAAACATAGCATATTAAACATATTAAGACAAACGACGTACCACAATCAACTCCGAGGTTTACTGTGAAACCTTAAAAAAACTGCGGAGAGCAATGCAAAACAAGCGACGAGGTAAGTTGAGCTCCGGGGTATTGTCCTTCCACGACAACGCCCGACCGCATACAGCAGCACGAACGCAATAACTTTTGGGAAAGTTTGGATGGTCGATTTTCAATCATCCCCCATACAGCCCTGATCTGGCACCGAGCGATTATCACCTGTTCATGCATATGAAAAAGTGGCTGGCAACACAGCGCTTTGAAGATGACGAAGAGCTGAAGGCAGGCGTTAATGAATGGCTGAAATCGCAGGCGGCAGATTTTTACGATGAAGGCTTTCAAAAACTCGTAGATCGTTACAATAAGTGTTTGAACTTGAATGGAGACTATGTGGAAAAATTGTCTAAGCATGTAGTTTTCAACTGTGTAATCAAAAATTTTTTTCTCCTAAATAAATTTTTAATTTATTTATTCAAAAACATAAGTTGCTTTCTGGACAACCCTCGTACCAGACATTTCCAACAAAAAATATCTGTTTATTCACCCCTTGACTGTGCATCCCATAGTTCAACGTCCAGTGGTTGAAAATTACATTTGTTGACGGCTTCCTCCTGTATACACGTATTCCTTCTTCCAGTTTGCCCCCATTCTGCCGCAGTTTTGCGGTTTCACCTTCTTTCGGCCTTTTAAGATGGACCACACATTTTACACTGTGATAAGACAGAACACATATTTTAGATTGGGAAACTCGCTGTTACGTATCAAGCGTAAGAATAAGTCAATTATGGTTATGGCTACTGTTGATAAGTGACCATATGTGTTCCAGATGTTACTATTTTACAACCTGCACACCGTACACAAGTTTTAGGGACCTCTGTTTCAGCCATCAGTGTTCTGTATAACGGAACAGTGCTGACACATCTATGCAATATCAAAATTCGTCGACGACGTCATCCTTTACGGCTTAGGCCAGTAGCCTGCTTCCAGTCTCAATGGAAGTCATCCAACCATCGCTTACGGGGTCTTCCCACACTTCTCTACCCCCTTGGATGATAGTCAAGGGCTCTTCTTGAAAGTCTAGTTGGATCCATTCTCTCTACGTGTAACCGCCACTCCGTTTTGTACCGGGAGATTTTCTCATTTAAGCTTTAAGCTATGCCAAGCTCCATTCTAATATGATCATTTCTGATGAGATCTCTCCTGGTATAACCGTTTACAGCCCATCAAGAACCTCACTTCCGCTCCTTGTATTCTAGATATATCTTTGTCCTTTCTAATCCAAGTCTTACTATCATACAGTATTTGGTGTATGGCCATTACATTATAATATTTCAATTGCGTTTCTATCCTTGTTTCATTCTTTAAATGTTTAATGATATTGCCACAAAGCGAGTGGAAGAGACTAATTTTTCTTTCAACCTTCTTATCATCTTGGCACATGATGCTACACCCTAGATACTTGAAATCCGGCACCTGTTCTATTGGCGAGTCCTGTATGATAATCTTTTGTTGTAATATGATTTGCCCCAGAAAAAAGCCATATGGTTTGAATAAGGAAATCGTTTGACTGTAATCTAAAATTAATTTATATAGACCAATTTTACGGCGAATTCTAACACATACATCAGATTGTTGGCAGGCGAGAAAGGAATAAAGAATTGGTTATGGTTGAAACAGATCGTTTGAGAAGATGTTGTCGAATACCCCGGCTGCACTGTGTAAGAAATAAAGTAATGAGGGAGCGATCAAACGTCAAAGAAAGTATTAATGGAACAGTTGAACAACGTAGGTTGATGTGCTACGGACACGTAAGGCGAATGAGCAACGAGAGAATATCATCCGCTCAATCGCAGGAAAAGAAGTGGGGTCTCGAAGAACTGGGAGAAAGGATTTAGGGATGATATGAGGAGCAGAAATTTACATACGAGTGACTGGGAAAACAGAAATTACTCGCGCGCACCCGCGCAGATACGCGCACACACACACGTTATGTAGTATCGACTGCCACATTTGAAGTTTTAGTCAGGTTCTTCTTCTGCTGATAGTTCCTATCCGTTTCGGATAATGGTTATCTCACAGATTATTTTAACTTTATGTACTGCTGCACGGAATAACTCAGTTGTATTTATGCCAAGCCAGGTCCTTAAATTTCTCAGCCATGATATTCTCGGTCGCCCAACTCCACTCGTTCAAAATACTTTTCCCTGTAGTATGGACTCCAACAAGGAAAATCTATGTTCATTTCTCATGAGGTGTCCCAGATACTGAAGCTTTCTTATCTTCACTGTGTTAATAAGAGGAAGTTATTAGTCAGGTTGAAAAGATGAATTTAATAATTTAATCGTCTTACGAGTGTAAAGATATCCGGCCACCACCAAGCGGCCGTGTGGTCACCTTACCAGGTTTCAGGACTCGTGAATGTGACGCTTGATTTGCAAGTGAAGTTACGACGCGTTTACCACACGACCGTAATGCCGGGTAGAACACTTATTTTGCAGTTATTAATGTAGCATTATTTCTGAAATTGCAGCGAACGTTTTGCTATCATTTGCTTCTATTGCGAATGTAGAGGTGTCCGGGCAACGAGCTTCGTGTAGTGCTTCGTAGTTTTTATCCACAAACGTGACAGTACTCCTTTTGTAAAAGGAGTCTTGGTGTATACAACCGTCCCCAAATGTTGGGTAAAATGTATTAAAATGTTTAATACACATTTCGTTTCATCTCGGTCAATACTTTTTTTTTTTTTTTTTTTTTTTTGAATCAGCCATCTAAGGACCACATGCTAAATTTCAGTTCTTTATTACTTCTTCTTTTATTTTTCTTCAATATTCTTTCATCTTTTTACTGTGTTTCTTCTTCCTGTCTTCAGTCCACTTTGAACCTGAGTTTTTCTCTCTCCTACCCTGGACTCCTTCCATTTTTAACACTTTTGCCCAAAAAAGTTCTCTTTAAATTGATTCTTCTAAGTGTATATTATTTTTTTTAAATCCTTTTGAACTTCATTAATCCAACTTGATGTTGACTTCTTCCCTCACAGATATTTGAAGATCTGCTTTGTTAGCCTATTGTAGTCCATTATATATAAATGTAAAAAAAAATAATAGTCTTCTTTTTCTCATTTTTTCTGTTATATTTTCTATAGTTTGATATATTTCATAATAACTTCTTAATTTCCAACCTTCTGAAGTATTTCGTGGCCCTAATATTTACCTACTAATTCGTCTTTCCCATGTTTCCAGTTTGTCTAAATTATAATTAAATGCTAGACATTCGCTTGCATTCTGGCTTCACTACGCATTTACTTTTATTTTAAAAAACTATTTCTAGTACCAAAAAAAAAGTTGTTTATTTTGATAAACTTTTTCTCATAACTCAGAAAATTCTAAAGTTCTTTGTTTGGAACGAAGCAGTGGACAGCTCAGACTCAGAAACAGCAGGAATCAAACGATACTTTGACACTTGATGCTGGAGAAGAATACAAAGGTTTTCAATGATTGAACAGTGATGAAATATTTGAGCAGAAACGAAACAAGACCCTGTAAAAAAAAAACAGAAAAAGAAAATACCATTGTCTGAATCGTTTAATTAGACAAAATAGCGATATGCTTGTTACAGGTACTATTTGATAGTGAAAATTCTAGAGAAAAACCAAGAAAGAATATTAGATCAAGTAGGTAGAGAAGTTAGTTGAAAAAAGTAAATAAATTATATTAGGATCGTTATATGTTAACAATGACTCAAATATATACTCTTTATATATTTAAAAAATTGTCAAAACTAAGTCGATGCAGTTTCATGACAAAACACAGTGATATCTAAGATCTGTGTTTTACCTGCCCTAGAGACAAATAAGACAGAGCAGGTTTCAAATTTTTAATTACGTAGCAGTGATAAGCAGTCAAGCTATGTATAGTACCATAAAACAAATTGGAACGGAGGACCGAAAAGAGAAAGTAGTTATTGCAATAAGTAGACAGTTATTGTAAGTAGACAGTAATGTAGACAGTTATTGGAATAATTATCCTTTAAAGAAGTAAAATGTGGGTGATAAAGAAAAAATAAGAAAGGTGCATTAAAGCAGAGGAACTGATAATAGTTTTTAAACCATAAGGCAATTAGCAAGTTTCGACTACCTTCAGAATATAGATATAACCATTCTTATGTTTGCATTAATTAACAAGATTAATGGGCATTAGAGCGAACGGAAACAGTGTCTTGAAAAATGATATGGTCGTAAGGACAAAGTAGTAGGGAGGATAGAGAAATGATGAAAGCATCGTAAGTTTGTTCAATTTGAGACTCCTAAAAGAATAAGAAGACAAATCTAGTGCTTTTTGATATAGGGACAGACAACAAGACTTCTAACAACGACTTTCGAATATGTCCAACCACCAATCCCCGGACTGTCGTTGAAAGTACAAGACTTTCAATAACATTTCAGAACACTTTTGTCTATAAGACCTTGACTATGGCATTCTTAATCTTTGAAACGTTAATTTATTAAGGAATGGATGTCGGTTTTTTTTTTAACACTTTTTGTCTTTTGCTAAGCTCAGTGACATTTTGACATCGGGTCATAGGAGCCTCCATAACACTCCGATTTCAGGCGGACACGTGTCGCCCACGGTTCTCTACTTTCTACGTTTTTTCAAGATCTAGGGAAACTAAATTGAACAGAAGAGTTTGTGAGTGGTAAGGGGTAAGGGGTGCATCGCACGAGGGCGTAATGTACAAGTTAGTCGAGCACGGGCTAAAACTGTCTGCACAAAGTTGGGGCCGAAAGTTTGACACTGAGCCTAGTCCGGCAAAAATTCGTGAAGGGATTTAATGTTTACTTTTGTTTTAGGTATCACGTACACTGCTTGAGCCACTCAAAAGTCTTAGACAAGCTTCTGGATTTTCATCAAAAGTCGTCAAGAGTTTCGCTTCATTCGTCCGTTTGGCCAACGTTAAAATATATTCGAATTAAAATAGGTTCTAGGTTTTTTAGGACATATCAGATTTTCGTTGGTAACTGTTTTATTCGTTTTCATTGCACCTATCACAAAACTTAAAACTTTTTTATAACAAACTTTTTATAACGATAGTGTAGTTTGTATAATACATTTAGAGCGACTTTAAATGGGTTTAACAAGTTTAAGAAAAGAGCAGTGTTTCTGTATTTTAGGAACCGATGTACAAGTTAAAATTATTTATGTTCGAGATAAGGGCTGATTCTGATTGTACTATCCTCAAAACATGAAGAAAAGTCATTTTCGAAAAGTGTGTCTGTGTGTCTGTATGTAGAATTGTTTCTATGGAAAAAGATAACTACCGTAAATTCAAATAAAATCAAAAAATGTTTTTTGCACATGTGCCCCAGTTGTAGAGCACTCAAAGACTATTAATATTGGTGAAGATCGGTTAAGGGGAAGGGGTAGTTTACGAGCAACGTTTTACGTTTTATCAAGAGTAAAGTAGTTAATTTTGATATACAAAGTATCTTGAAAAGAAGGTCATAATAATCCACTGCAAAAAGGTAGAAGAAATATATATATATATATATATATATATATTATATGTATATTATATATATTTATATGTATATATAAATGAAAAGGGTACTTGAAGGGGGAGGAGGTAATTTTTATATGTGTACTACGTAGTCGACAACAAAGAAGTAGTTTCTATGGAAACGCTACGTTTTAATTTGTCAAACATAAAACTCGATTTACAAGGAACACACCTAGCTTGTTAGAAATTATCGAACCGAATTCAAGTGAATGATTTTAAATATAAATCTTAGAAAATGGAAGTCATGCATCCATGTTACTCCATACCGATATTTCATGTAACATTGTACTGCGTTATCTTGCAGTGACAGTATAAAAGTATAAATATTAATCCTTAAATTCATAGTGACCGTCAATAAATGAATTTTTCCGGTGAAGGGTTTGTAAGGATCGGTCAAAAAGTATAACACAAATTTTAAATCATTTGTGTCGACGATGCGACAATATTTATTGTCATCATCAGGACAATTGTTGCTGAGCCGTTACGACGCCAAACACACAACACAAATCACAGTATACATTTTAATGGTCCTTTGTTTCCCTTTTCCTAGTGTTTTGCGTTGTGTTGTTTCACAGTTTTGTGATTTGTGTCGTGTGTTTGGCGTCGTAACAGCTCATCAACAATTGTTCTGATCATGGCAATAAATATTGTTAAACTTCGACACAAATAACCGAAAATTTGTGTTATACTTTTTGACCGATCCTTATAAACCCTTCACCGGAAAAATTTATAAATATTAACACAGTCATCCATTAACACAGTATACATTTTAAACAGTCCTCTGTTTTACTTTTCCTAGTTTTTACTACTCTGTTTTTTTTTTTTAACACAGATTTCACTCTCCTAAAGTTGCTCAATTCAGTTAGTTCTCTATCACGGTACAGCGGATAAGTGATCTGCAATAAGGCGTTTCTTGTGTACGGAAAGTCACCTGTTGTAGTACCTCCTTTGCGACGGTTTGTTGAACAAAACAATCTTATACATTTAAATGGGACTGCTTAATATAATTGGTACACATTTTACCGGGAAACAGTATCGTACGGCAACAGGGTTGAACCTAATTAAATTCAGTAACAACTGTTTGGCGTTTCATTAATTTCTAACGGAGAAAGTTACAGAATTTAAGGGGGATAAGAAGTTCAGCAACGAGTTTTCTAAAGATTGGGATCCATTTGTGTTTTAATTTGCTTATAAAACATGTTTAATTAAAAATATAAAACAATAATTATTTTTAAATTTTATAGTACGAAGTCCAATTGAAAAGTTCGCGGAGCGACATCTGTAGCTTAGCGGTAAAACTAAAATTTTTCGTGTGCTCCAATACTTGTATTTTATGTAAACTCCTGTTAATTTTGTATCTATCTATGAATTTATTAATTGCTTAGAATCTGTTTAAAATTGACTTGTCATGCGTGTTTTAAAAAACGGACAAATTCAAACATCGTGGTGTGATTCTTTGTTAAAAATTGTTTAGCGCTAATAGAAATTCAAAACGAAATTGTAAATGTGTCAAAAGATGATACGACTTCAAAACCAACAGTTCTAAGTAGGCACTTGAGTTTAAACGTGGGTCGTAGGAGGATTGAAGATGATCTCTCCCCCCCCGCGCGGCAGCCATCTTGCACAACGCTTTTTCACACCAAGTTCTTGAGTTAAAGTATGATGCACACTTAATGCTAACAAAAAGACATCTGATATGAGATGTCTGTAATTTCAGCAACGTCATCCACTCCTCAATCTGCGGTCTTCCAACACCCGCAACAATGCCATTTTTTGTTGCACTTTTTGGACGTCTACTGCTGGGATAGTCTTCAGTGCTTGTACGACCACGTTTAAACTCGAGTGTGCCCCACTTACCGTTGTTTCTGAAGGCGTAGTAGCATCTCCTACCACATTTACAATTTCGTCTTGATTTTCCATTGGCGCTAAAACGTTTTTAACAGAGAATTTATCGCAACACTATGTTTGATTTTCTGCATTTTAAAAACACGCGTGACAGGAAAATTTCAAACAGCTGGTGAAAAGTGAATAAATTGACAGATATATTCGAAAGATTTTAGTTCTACCACTGAGCTTCGCGAACTTTTCAACTCACCCTCGTACAGTGTTCTTCTTATCGTACTGTATACTTTTATCAATAAACGTTAGCAACAATATTTAATTTTATATTAATTATATACTGATTATTTACTAAAACGTAAATACAAAAAATTAGAAAATGTAACATTAGACGTTATTTCACCTTCAAAATGTAATTATTTTGTTTATTAAGCTTTCAGTTCATGAAAACTTTAAACATTTATAACGGTCCTTTATGGGGCCACTCGGCCTTTGCCACAGTACTGTGATGTACTGACTCACACCTTGTCAGTAGTTTCGAAGATCTTTCACTGAAGATGGCATCCAGATGTGAGGCCAAAACGTCTGACTACTTTACCAACATGAATCAGCATGAAAATTTCAGAAGACCTCGGCCTTACAGCCCAAGATAATAATTTAGATAGTTATTTTAATCATGCGTGTGTTAACAAATAAATTATTAAAAGACAAACACAATTTAGTGGTTAAGTCTAGTTTTTACTAAACTTGTATTGCGACCACTAACACGCAATTATACCTTCCATAAGCGCTTTCAAGCCTCTCGGCTCATCTTCTGATGGAACACAACAACCTACCTAGAAACCTTCACCCCTTTATATAATATCATATCTGCAACCCAGAAGCGTCAACTTGACATAAACAAACAAAGCTGATAAACCAATATTTCCCTTTCAAGAACAATGTATGCCACCAGCAGACCATTTGAATGCTCATGCACTCAGGTCCGTACACAGAAACTTAGTGACGATTATTTTTTTGTAGCAAAATACCGAAACACATTACGCAGTTTGCAACGGACACGCTGGTAAATGGAACGTCCAAGGTTACTCTACTATAAGGTTGGGCCCGAACCGAAACGAACTGCTATTGGCTGTTGAAATGACGTCACCATCGAGTAACGAGCTGCGCGGTAAATACCTCTCAATACAAATACCCTATATTGTTATTTTTTTATTAACTACAGCTTGTTTGTTATTTATATTTTTATTTACGGAACTTATTTTATTGAATGAAGTACGTAATAATGTTATATGAAGCGAATGTTTGCGTAATTTAAATGTGTACGCTTTTAATATTAATCGTATAGCAATGAAGAAGCAGTACGGATTTCCTATACATAATTTTTAATAAACCGATTGATAGTCGGAAAAATAATACCGAAACACCTTGCTAAAAATTAAATTTAGTAATTAGATCAATCTAGACCGATATAAACAAAGCCTGAATACTAATGAAGCAAATTTTAGTAGACTAATTACAGAAATGACTCGTTTCATCAAACTATACACTTATTTGTTAGAACGTTTCCGTTCGCCTGCATACAGTAGACACGGTTTGGAAAAATTGAAAGTAATGATCATTAAATGCTCTTTGTACTATTTTTAATTCCTTATTTTCTACACCCTATTTTTATAATTTTTTAAAGCCCGTGTTAGACTTTAGAAATCAAATTGCAGTACAATAGGCTTTGTAACTTCTCTATTTTTATCATAGTATTCTTTATAATTTGATGAAAATATATCATTATTTGGTATTTTTTCAACCACAACTTCCCCTCACGCTTTATCTAGGGTTGGGACTAGCTATATTCTGTACAAAATTAATTTAAAATTTTAATTTTACAGAATATAGGCGGTTTAAAAATTGTGGGCTAATTATACATTGAACCCGTTTGTTTATAGACGGAACCCAGAGTCCACTGGCCAGATACTTATCAGACCTCTACTCAGTTCAAAGTCCAAACCAGACAGCGCCTGTCTAAGTTCCGCCTTCCTGCAAAGAACAATGATGCCTATAATACCATCCTAATTAATACAAAAGTAGAAATATATTAATTAATGTGTGGGTTTAACTATGGGCGATGCGTGCCACTGGCGTGATTTTCTCTTCTGTGCTTCTGCTGCTTCCACTGCTTTCATGCGGCCATTCATGAAACGAAGGCGAATGAACATTCTCGTCCTGGCGTATATTTTTACAACTTCTGTTGGCATCTCAGGAAATTTACTTAAAATTCTTGTAGTCATATTTTTTATAATATTTTTACCTTTATACAAACTATCCGGCCCATTGATGTCCCTAAAAATTATTTCACACTTTGAAATCTTGTGCACCCAGTCTTCTGAAGGAACAAGAAGACCTCCTCGAGATAAAAACTCTATCCAGCCTCCAGCAGAAGTACCAACGGGAGGGGGATACACATTTTCTGAAGGTGTTCCCATTGTAGGATCATGCTTTCTCCCACGACAGGCAATGTACCCAGCTAGGTAGCGGAACCCCTCAGTAGAGCAGTCTGCTCCATCACTGATCGCAGGAACATCAACGTCTGCACTAAATGACACGGAGAAATCTTGCATTTCTGTTGACCCTTCAATCATAGATAGCTGCTCGGTCATGACAAGTAAGATACCTTGCAAGAGATGAGAAGTCATAATTTCCTGATCATCATCTTGGACAACAGGTGCTTCCTTCGAAAAATGTATTTTATTTGTATTCTGACCCACCAAAAGCAAACGAAGTCGATGTTTAACTTCTGTCGGTGGTGGGTTAATAAAAAACTGCCCAATGCCTCGTATTTGGGAAAAAAAATTTTCCAGGCAGTCTTGATTTAGTCTTGCAGTTAAAATATATTTATGATTGTTTTTTGTATATGACTAAAAAGGCCAAATAACGAGTTGATGGTCATCATGAAACCTTTTTGAAATGGCAACAAATTCCGAGATTTTCCTACGCGCATTGTTTCACAAGTATACATTTTTTTAAGTACGCCTTCTTGTACTTCGTGGTGAGTGCCATACCCGGTAGCCAAAGGTTTATTATCTACACATCTTCTTGAATTTAAAATATCGAAATAATCGTTAATCAGTTTAAAAAATTTAGCCACATGTTCTTCTTCAGGAAATAAATATCGAATTGCTTCAGCCGTTGTGTTTAAGAATAACTGCATCGCCAAAAACACGCGCTGACGTTCCCTACCTTTGACGGTGAGATGGACATGTGAGAGCTTAGGGCACAATTTGAATTCACCATTATCCAATGCCAACAATTTTTCAACGGTCGTCTTTGTGATGTGTTTGTTGTCGGAGAGTGTCAGACCGTCATCTAGAAAATGGTTTTGTAAAAGCTTGTAAAGGTGGGGAACATTTGCGAAACCCCATATGACTTTTTCTACGTCGTGTGGGTTTGGGAACCACCAATTTGTATACGTTACATTTAGTTCATTCCACACTCGTCGATTTTTTGTGCCTAGATCTGCTACAGTGGCAACCACATTGTACCCTACGTCTTCCACGCAACAAATACTGTTTTTTAACAATTCAGCCGACATTTGGACATCGAAATCATAATATATTGGCTGCTTCCAACCAGCTACGAGGCCACGAAGCATGGCAATCTGACAATTGCTGTGAGGCCCTACAACACGATCTTCCTTCTGATCGTAACTGACGCTACTATCTACATTCATTTCGTCAAAAGAAACAACACAAATTCTTTCAGCAGTGGTCAGTGTGTTCACCTGGGCCTTCATGAAACACAGAACATCATGGAGTATGCCCGGCTGACACCAAAATGAAGCAGATGTCCATCTCTTCAAAGTCGATAGTCCTGGCAAGGGAAAACCACATTTATTTCTCAAGAATAAGTAACATTTTCTTGATACAGTGCGTAGTGTAACTGCCTTTGCGATGTCTTCAGAGTTCCATTTTGCACGGTTTTTATTTGACAGTAAGCAGTTAATTTGTGTTTCAGTAAAAATTTGTCCTAAAACTTTTTTTATCTTATCTTCAACAAGTTTTTTCAGATTATCGTCTTGACGTTTTAAATTTTTAAAACCTTTCTCTGTTCCTTCAGAAGTGTATTTCTCAGCTTCAAAGTCCCGCACATAGATTTCAAAATACGGTTTTTACATTCCAACCTTTTTTACATGCTTCTTAAGTGATTGTACATCCTCAAGCTCAATCTCGCAGTTTGTAATAGTGCTTTGGTCCATTTTAATTTTTTTGGGTGACAAAGCCGATAAGGTTTTTAAGGCTCTTTTCCTGACCTCTCTCGCATGACATCTCTCTCTTCTGCCACTGACTTTATTACTTTCAAGAACGCCTGATACCCCTGTATTATCATCACTGCGGCAAGGCATACCGTCATTACAAGCAGTGATGACGACGGGAAGATTCATATGGGGGACAGCATCTTCTCTGAGAACTCTTCTTGATGTAATGTCACGAACATAATATGTTGTAGAAAAGTGTTTTGAGCAAACCATAGCATTTGAAATATTAATATTATCTTTTCTGTAGCACTTCGAAATCCATATTTTTTGTACTTTGGGGTCTTTTGGAAATGAATGATATTTAATATCTGTCCCCTTCGTTCTTTTGTTGTGTGAACTACAACCGGCTACAGCACACGAAGGCATATTGGCAGTAAAATAAGGACAAGAGTAAGATCAAACAACGGAAATAATAGCTATGTTCAATAACGAAAAATCAAAATGAGACGAAACAACAAAGTTTACCTTGGTGTCACAACAAAAAACGAATACGCCTTGAAAACTAAAAACTATCGCAACAACAAGCAACAAGAAATCTAATAATAAATAGAAAATTAAGAGAAAGTAACTGTACAAGAATAAAAGTACAACAACTAAAGTAATAGCTATGTTCAACAAACAACAAAACAACGGCAAATAAAACAAATGATAAAACAACGTTTACCTCGATGTCACAACAAAAAACACATATTAAAAAACCCAAAACTATGTCAACAAACAAAAGAATAAATAGAAAATTAAGAAGGTAATTGAAAATAATTAAATTTTCGTAAACACCTATACAAACGTATTGGTAACCTAACACTGTTACTGTCGAAACGTTCTTGTGAAATGTCACGCCAAGAATATTTAAATTTAAACAGTTCTGTACCACTTTTTTTTGCAAAACACTACACGTATTTGTTCTAAATCTGTATTGCTATACCTACGAACAAACGCATAAATTAACAGTGATTAAACTCACAATTTATAACACCCGGATAACACCTATATAACAACAATGTAACAATAATAAGCAAGCTGTAATTCCGCCTCGAAGGTGACGTCATGCGCAGTAGCGTGGATTCAGAACGCTACTGCGCAACCCATTCGGGCCCCTCTGGAGGGAACGTCCATGATTTTAAATTTCGTGTTGTTACGTTGCTACGGAACGGATGAGGTTTTGGCACTACTGCCACTACACACAAATAAAAGTTCTCCAGCCTTCGTCAGCCTGCTTGCGCCCTTTCCTTTTGAAAGAAAAAAAATAGGGAAACTTACTTTTGAGAGTACCCTCGTATTTTGTATGATACACAATAGTTTGTTGACGGTTGCAATCGTGTTTCATTGCCATATATTTTTTACCAAGAATGTTTCTAGCAGTAATATAACTCTGATGTGTGCCTTCGACGCTAAAAGTGAGCGTTGTTAGGTTAACAACGCAAATTAAAATTACACATGGAAACTAATATGCCTTTGAAATCGTACTCGCTTTTTGTGAAAACGAAACGATAAGTTTCTACTTTATCAATGCGTATAAAATAATCTGAATAGTTATCCTGTCCTGCCGGATTATTTATTGAACATCGATTACTGGGAAGTAGACGGTTTGAAGTGTCCAATTAGTTGTTATTAAATTCTCAGCTAACCTGCGTGTACCGAAATAGAATAATTTATTGTCTATGTGGTGGTGGGCGGCACGCTGAAGGTGATATGTGCAATTGTGGCCGCAGCTACAGCACCCAGTGGAGTAGTCAGTCTATAATTAACAGTCGATCCGTGGGCGCGTCTCCCTCGCATTGTGCTTCTGACGGAAGCGTATTGTTCTTTGTACAGATACAGTTAGCGATTGTCAGGCAGGCACCGACTGTAATGAGGCGAGTTAATAAAAAGAGGGCGCACCACATTACCACCAGGATCGTGCCCCGGGAATATACCCGCGTACCACATGCACAAAGAATTATTCACATATTCTCCGCAAATGTCATTATAACAGACGGTACGATCTATTCATTTGACTCATCTTTAGTTTATTCAGTAGAGTATTGCTCGCATATTTATTATCGCCGTGTTCTAATTCCGCGTCGCGTCTTCAACAAAAGCTTATAATCATCTGTTTCGCTTATGAATTACAGTCCGATGAACAGTTAGAAATATCTAACACATAGTCTTTATGTGGAGAATAAAATCCTAATTGAAACAGGGAAACCGAGAGCAGCTCCTAGAGTTGGCCTGATCAATTGCTGGGTGTGGATTAACGGAGCTGAGCCAATAGGGTAGTGACAAGTAGACTTGTTTAAGAATTGACCTGCCGTAAAGGCGGATTCATGGGTATACATATGGGTTCAAGCGGGATATTTTTCCGTGGTTTAGGACTTTAAAATGGTGGGAACACTGAAAGGCCTCGTCCGGAACATTACAAGAAGCAGTTAAGCAAGTAAACACGACAAAGTTGGAATCTTTATAATGAAGCATGTTTTTATTTTTGTGTGTGTCTGTATTTCCTTATTTGTTGTACTACCTTTTCGTATAAACTCTAGACACATTCTAGATACTTATGTTAAACATTTCTATTGTTACAATTTGGACCACAAATTGTGTTCTAAGAATTTTGTCCACTTTTCCAACATATCGTCAGCTAACGTTAGTCCACAACCACAGTATGCACTGCATTCTCCCACTGCTAATCGAGTGTATATCCGTCGTTACAGTTGAACCAAGATATCTGAAATATGATCCATAACGTTCCATATTTTTGAAATGTGTTTGATGCTCAGTCTACATCTTTCCAACACTTTTTCCCCATTTTGTTTCCAAAATACCCATAAATTATTCTTTCCTTTTCAACTGAATTATTTTCATAAATTCATTTAAAGGAACTTGAAAACATTTATCTTAATATTTTTATAACATTTTTAAAATCATCATAATCATCATCATCATCATCATCATCATCATCATCACTACTCTTAAGGACTAGGCCTTAGGCTTGTTCCGGAACTCATCTCCTCCTCGATCTACCGACATCTCTCTTCCCAGTAGGGTGATAAACCCAAGGCAGCCACAGGTAGACGGATATCAGACATGCAATTCAAGTATTCACACCACCTCCTTCTGCGGTCTTCAATCTCCTGTTCCAATGATACACTGTTTAAATCGCGTCTAACATCCTCGTCCTTCTCCTATCCAAGAGAGAACAACCTTGCGTCCTTCTTGGAAATTTCATTTCGGCTGCGTGAATCCTCTGCACGTTCCTTTTATCAAGAGTCCATGTCTCAGTAGCATACAGGAATGCGAACACAGCCACAGTTTTATAAAATTTCTTTTGAGTATCCTTGCGGGTTTTATTTTGCAGGTACCTATAAATCGTTCCACAGATGGGTCTAAATTTTGTTAGCTTATACTATCCCAATCAATATCAGTTCCATATGAGATATTACAGGTAAGGTAATTAAAATAACTAATCTGATCAGAAATCTGATTATTCACGACTATAGGATACCTGCCCTGAAATGCCATCGTTTTAGATTTTATAGCAGAGATCTGTACCCCATAGTCTTGTATGATGCTATAGAACGTAAATATCGCCCGCTGTAACTTTTACAAATTATACTTGTAATATTAATAATTTATTAATATATTATATTAGTATTAATACTTATTATTAATACACTTGATTATGTTTTCCTTTGCTTCTTAACAATTTTTCTTTTAATTTTTCATGCAAAATAAATGTTCTACAGTTTTACATTCAGTTCTGCGTTGCTCACTCTGTTTAAATGTTATTCGAATTACCGAAACACTATTGAAGCCCACAAATTTTAGAAGACTTATTATTAACAACGAATCATTCTTTTATTCCTGTTGTTTGTCGTCGGTGTTCAGCGTCTCCAGTTAAACCGTAAACTTTACAACTGGATTTGAGTGACGCGTTTTAATTTTTAATTCAAACTTTTTTACATTGGGTTAGCGTCGAACAAAAGCAATCCATCTTCGCAATGACGTCGCCAACTTTTGAAAATTTAATTTCCCACAAAAGTTTTCCAAACATTGAGTAGTAAAAAAGGAAGACGGACAAACACAAATACGCCCGCGCACATGGACAGATACTTCCATATTTGTGTTGATGTGTTTGTTCTTATTACTAATTGTTAAGTGTTTTGTTATAACTGTATTTCTATACTATTTATTAAACAATTTAAACTAATTATTGAATTACAAACATTTTTGCTATTTAATACTTACTTATTCGTTAAACTGTTTCTGCTCTTACAGGTGTAAACCTTTTAATGTTGCCTGTACACTTGTGGCTCCTTTCAGAATCTTCTCCATCTTCATCTTTCCTTATCAATTTACACCAAACTTCCATCTCTTTGCCTTGTCACTTCCTTCGGAAACTCCTCCGCATACCTCATCTTTTTTGTTATTAGCTTCTACTTCTATCTTTTCCTCATTCTTGACATGATCAAACCATGACAATTGCTCCTTCTCAATTTCTTCCCCTAACGCTTTTGTTTTCCAACACAGTTTAAAAGCTGAATTTCTTATGCTGCTCAATCTTGCTCCATCCCAGACATATTTTTTTTAATTTCTCGCTCAGTATTTTTTGGAAATTTCATTATTTTTTTTCTACGGGCTCACAATTGTTAAACTATATTAACCCTATTTATAAATAGGCTTTATATTCTTGTGACATTCAACATTTTGTTCCAAAATAAAAACGAATTTTTCATACTACAGAACAATCTTGCAGTTGTTGCAATTTTAACTTTTTATTTCTTCGTCGAGATTCTCATTACTGATGCGTAAGAGGGAGAGGTTTTATAATTTAAATGTGATGTATTACCTTGATATAGTCAAAGAATTGTTACATATTTACTGTCATGTACCATGAATTGCTTACTTTATTTTATATCCAACCAACAAGAGAGTTTTAATAAAGTGCGTCGCACATGAATAGTTTCCTTTAGTCTGTGGTATAGAGAATCGTTATGGAGAACCATACATGACTTCCATGTTCTAAGATTTATATTTAAATTCATTTTCGAAATGAAATATTTCCACAGAAACTACTTCTTTCTTCATTCTTAACCACACTATTGTGGACACTAACGTACACCACCTCACGTTAGCGCACTCGATTTTTACTAATGTTGGCAGTCGACGCCACTGCCAAAACTTGTGATTTTGCAGAAAACATTGGACAATGCCCAAACAGCCCGGGAAGGAATTTTAACAACAAACTACTTCTTTGCTGCCGATAACGTAGTACACATATAAAAAATTATCCCCTCCCCCATCAACCATCATTTTCATTTATAGATATTTCATCTACGTTTCTACACTGGATTATTATGACCTCCTTTTCACGATACTTTATCAAAATTAAGTACTTTACTCTTGTTAAAACATAAAACGTTGCTGGTAAACTACCCCTTCCCCTTAACCGATCTTTCCGAAAATCAATAGGCCTTGAGTCCTCTACAACTCAGGCACACATGCAAAAAATATGTGATTCTGTTTGAATTTGCGGCAGTTATCGTTCGCCATACAAGAAATTCTACATACAGACACACACACACACAGACACTTTTCGGAAAGTGCCTTTTCTTCATGGTAGTACAATCAGAATCAGTCCTTATCTTTGAACACGATTATTTTCGCTATCACCATACTTCCATTTTCTTATGGAACATGGAAGTAAAAAGGGCATTGTACGACAAAATAAACTGCCTCTCAGGATAACGTATTAGTGTGGTCAACACTATGAATATCTGCAGACAACGTCACGTTTTCGTTTTCTAACTTCCTTTGGAACACAGCAGCTGATTTTGTAAGAGTCTTTTTGTAATTTTACAAATTCGGATACTATCCGGAGCTGATATTAGTAATGGAGTACTGTAAATGCAACTGCTGTCTCATTACTAATTGATGAGTACGGAATATACAGTATACAAAATAATAGTTACGTGTGCGCACGTTCTCGATGCGTTAATAACAAAATAAGAAATGGCAATCGGAGTACGGTATCGAGGCAAACAAGTGCACAGTACACGCTTTGCTCCAACAGCAATTCATTATCCGTGACGTTTGCGTCACAGTCGACGATTGGGGGCCGCACGTGCGAACTGATTTTATTAAATAAACGGTTGACGTTATATTGAATTTCGAAAATCAAATTGAGAATTATTTGAAGATTGTTTTCTTTTTATCGGCAATTTTTTGTCGTCCGTTGAAAGGTGTGATACAATCAAAGCTGATGCCCAACGGTAACCGATTTTTCATAGTAACAGATTGGTGTAATTAAAATATCGTTATGGCGAACCATACATGACTTCCATGTACTAAGATTTATATTTAAAATCATTTTCGAAATGAAATATTTCCATAGAGACTACTTCTTTCTTCACGCCTAACGACAGTACTGTGGTCACTAACGTATACCACCTCACGTTATCGCACTCGATTTTCACTGATGATGGCAGTCGATGGCACTGTCGAAACGTCTGGTTTTGCAGAAAACATTGGACCACGGCCGAACAGGCCGGGAAGGAATTTTAACAACAAACGTCTTCTTTGTTGCCGATAAAGTAGTACACATGTAAACAAATTATCCCCTCTCCCTTCAACTATAATTTTCATTTATAGAAAAATACCCACTACCCTTCTACTACCGTTTTCGTTTATAAATATTTCATCTGCCTTCTTACAGTGGATTATTATGACCTTTTTTCAGGATACTTATTTATCAAAATTAAGTTCTTTACTCTTGTTAAAACATAAAACGTTGCAGGTAAACTACCCGTTCCCCCTAACCGATCTTCACCAAAATCAATAAACTTTGAGCCCTCTACAATTCGGACATATATGCAAAACATTATTTAATCCTGTTTGAATTTCCGGCAGTTATCGTTCACCAAAAAAAAATTCTACACATAGACACACACACACTCACACACACTTTTCGGAAAATGACTATTCTTCATGGTAGTACAATCAGAATCAGCCCTTATCTCGAGCACGATATTTTTCGCCATCATCATACGTCCATTTCCTTATGAAACATGGTAAAATATCAACAGTAGGACAGATAAAATATATCGCTAACGTTTCTATACAAAAATCTTCAGAATACAAAAGACGATTGTGAATTTTGGCCAACGTTTTTATAACGAAATATGGTAAAATACAAAACAATTCTAGTTTAAAACGATTGCGATTGGTTTTTGCAACTTCAGTATCACCGACGGTCGGTAATTCATTAAATTCAGGTCGCACGCGTTACATGTCACATCTGATATTTATCAGTCGTGGCTGTGATTTAAATGTCATGAATATAATGAATTGCAGTTAGACCTAGGTGGTGCAGGGGTGGAGGGCAATTTTCCCCGATACAGTAATCCAATATTAACGCGTTCAGGGAGTCATGAACTTTGTCATCGGTTAGTATATTTAATACGTATATTTTGTATGTATAAGGTAGTCCCGTTATGTATTCTCTGTTCTTCCGTTATGTATGTAAGTATGTATTCTCTGTCCCGGACCCGGAATGATCGTCTACCCTGTCCTAGGCAATATGCGCTTTGATAATGCCGTTTGACTACGGTACTATTTAGTTGATACTCAAAAAACTTGGTACAATATGATTTCTCGTCTTCCTTCGTAACATAGTGCACTAGGAGTGTCCGTAATTCCTTTGAAGTTGCTTCGGGAAGATGCACAAAATTATTTTTGTGTTATGTAGCGTAACCCAGGGTGCGCCTGAATCCTTGCTTCGGCAAGGGTAATAAAAGTCACTTAAGGGATTGCAACTGTAATAGAAGTTTTAGTTTTACGTACTTCAGTTTGACGAAGTAATTTTACTTCAAGGCTTTGTCACTATCGAGAAAGCAGAAATGTTCGTAATAGAAAATTACTGGGAAAGGTACACTTCAATATGTAAGTTTAAGTGTGGAAAATTATAATCAGATTCCCATGAGAACTACACTTCAACCTTCCAGTTCTGTTGTAACAAAATTTTCTCGCTGTTCCGGTTAACGAGGTAACCAAACTGTACCTTTATTTCAGTTTTTATAATGATGTAATGTGGACTGGTATTGCTAAATTTTGTCGTTAACATTAAACTAGTTATTTATTCTAAACACTGTTGTATTAAAAAATTTTACAATAAAATTTTTAAAAAATGTTTAAAAATTAAAAAATTGTTTATTTGACACTGTTTTGAATAAATAACTACGTAATTTAACTTTAACGACAAAATTTGATTTAACGAAACTTTTTTGTACGTGCATATAGAATTTTTCATAACAAAACACTGTTGGGTTTTCAAAAACAGTTTTCGTGGACCTAATCGTTTTTACTTTTACTGACAACATATATGAAATCTGTTTAGTTCACCTGCAACTACTTGAGACTTTACCCAAATCTTACATATCGAGTTAGTGTTAAAGCAAAGGAAGGATAGTTAACTTTATACCCCAGACAGATGAATCGGCTGACTGAAAATTGATATTAGTTGTCATTAAAAACTAAGCTTATTTGATAACAAAGCTACAATACAGTTAATTCGATCATATACAGTGGAATTAAAAGTGCACAAAATTTTCAGCCGAAAATTGCCCGCATCTGTCTAACGCTCCTTGTTATATCTCAAGCTAAACATTTCGTGAAGATGTTAACATATTTATTAGTTTGTATTATTTCACCAATTCCACATGTTTGGACCAGTCTCCTCTATTTCTATGTTAGGGATTTTGAGATATCAAACTTCGCCACTTTGTAGAAACAATCACCACATAGGGGAACCATGACTAAAAGTCACATACCTGTCAAGCCTATTGAAGTACTTGCGTCTATCTGTACGCTTTCCAATCCAGATTGTGCAAGTGGCACAATGGCGTTGGGGGGGGGGGAGCCAGCAGGGGACAACACTGCCGCTCTATCGACGAGTCTAACAACTACGTCAACAGTGAGGTATTTTCTAAACTTAACCTATAGCCCGTAACTTATTTCCGGTTTGTTTAGCGATGTTCCTACGAGTGTCCTCTCGTGTTTATTAACAATTTAAGAATATGATTATAATATTTTATTTAATCGTAAAAGACTGAGTAACAGCATTCTCAGTTATCTTGGAAATTTTGTGAGCCCTAGCATCTAAACAATTACCAAAAAGACTTCATTCATAACAGTAATTCGAAATAATTGTTACAAAATGAAATTATTTAGCAATCGATTTTGCTTTTCATGGAAAACTTAAGTGAACGATAAAAATAATAATAAATAACCAAAGTGTTTATTAGAACTACTCGTTTTTTAATTCGTTTTCTTGCATTAGTTAACGTGACATTATTAGTGGTAATTTTTTTGTCATTAACGTGCAAATCATCGCATTACAGTTATTTGGTATCCAGCATAGCTTCTCATAGTTTTTCCATTAGTAGGATGCACACAATAAGTGTGAGTAGTAAAGGAAAACAATTTAATTTTAATAAATCAAGAATAAACATTATAAATATTATAAACTGGAATTAATATTATATATTGTACACACTGTTACCATTTCTGACATCACCACCGAAAGAAATGTGGTTTATTTAAAACTGTCATTTGTATTTGATGCGGATAATAATAACTAAACATTTTGTGTTTGGGTCCGAATGTGTTTACAAAATTGTATGTAGTTAGGTTGATGCAAGTGTAACAAACATATAAATGTCCTCTGTGATTAGTCAAAAATGTTGTGTGTTTTTTTATATATATTATTGCATCAGTTTGAAAATAATAGTTGCATTCCTAATGATTAAATTTCGCCATTTTTATGCACAATTTTTTGCCTACAAATATTTATATATTTATAGTCGCATAACCATGACGTAAAACAGTATTGATACAAGACACCAAGACATCTGTGTCAGCAGATACAGAGACGGTGTTGTTCCCCCCTCCCCCTTTGTGCTACTTGCTACTTGCACATTCTGGATGGGAAAAAGTACAGGTAGACGCTAGTCATTGAAGTACCCAGCCTTCTATCTGTAAGCAGTCAGTCTCTTCCAAATTTATTACGTAAGTTACTTGTGTGACCTTCAAACTCTTCATCACCGCTCATCCTTTGCCTCTATATAGTCATCTCTCTCCTTTATCACTATTTCCAACGTTCTCCTGTCAACACTCTGATAATGGTTACTTCGACGATGTTAATTTAACGAATTTTTCAATTTGTTTCAGGTAAGCAATGAACAATTCCAGTTACAGTGAATCACGATAATGCGTGAGTAAAAATTAGTGCCTACCATCTTATTGGTATGATTTTTACATTTATGTTGAAAATTGTATTTAGATAAATCATCATTGAACGCTAAAACCCTTTGTCCATCCCGAACTGGTAACAGGTCGTATAAATATAATGCATGAAATTTCAATTGTGTGTGTGCGTGTCGTCGCTTCACAAAGACTTTCAATAAACTATCATCGTATATGTTTCTTTTGATAATATTAATTTAATTGTGCGTATCCACAAAATAGGATAAGCATTTGAGGATGTTCGCATCATGAACGAGTTTCAAAACCACATCTACAGCATACATTTATATGCGTACACTTATTCTTTTCGTCTTTTTTGGTAACTCTAGTGATTCAAGCAGTATTTTTACCTTTATTATTCAATAATATGTGACTTCTGCAGGTATATTTAAAATCTTCTTCTTCTTCTTCTTCTTCTTCTTCTTCTTCTTCTTCTTCTTCTTCTTCTTCTTCTTCTTCTTCTTCTTCTTCTTCTTGCGTTACAACCCAGTATGGGTTTTTGTCTCTTTAACTGTTTTTTCTCTATTCAGCCTTCTTATTATATAACTTTCTCCATCTAAGATTATTTGAACGAAAACTACTGAGAAAAAGAGTTAGACCAGTACAAAGTAACGATGGCTCATAGAGAATACGAAGGAACACACAAATAGCCGGGCTGGGACACGCAATGGAACAACATAGAGATCTGAGACAAATTCTCGAATTGAGACCAGCAGGTACGAGATGACGAAGAAGGCCAAGGAAGAGATGGATCGAGGATGTACGCATGTAATTTGTATGTTCGTGTTTTAGGTGGGTGGGTGTGCGATTGTAAGTACGAGATAGGGTACATTTTTCCCAGTAAAACCGTTATTACGATAATGACTTGCAGTTTGCATGTGGAAGTAATCACAAACTGCATGAAGCGTTTTTATTTCAATGAAATACAAGCCAACATAATTAGTTCTACGGCAGGGGTTCAATTTGGTTAAAATTATTTCCTGGGCGGTTTGGCCGTGGTCCAAAGTTTACTTAAAAACCTGACGTTTAGGCAGTGCCATCGGTTGCCATCTTCAGCGAAAATCGAATACGTTAATCGAATAGTGTGGTTAAGGATATGTTCACTAACGTATACACCTCACGCTAGCCTACTCGATTTGTATAATACATTATCGTTTCATAAGGCGCGTTTCTTAAATAGAATGTATGTTCCAATACACCGTTAATAAATTTTATGTTGACAATTATGTTTAGACACATCATCATGGAACGCTAATACCCTTTGTATCATCCGGAACTGGTAACCGGTCATATAAATATAATTTAAAAAATTTCAGATATCCATTGAGGACTATGATAGTTGTAAACAACAGCACTTTAGAACAAGTGAATCGTTTCAAGTATCTCGGCTGAGCAGTAAGCTATGAATCTGTATATGACATAAGAGAGAAGATAAGCAATTATTGGAATATTTGTGGTATGATTCATAGAAATCTTAGTAATATAACAGGACACAGCACAAGGATTAAATTTTATAAGACAGTTGCAGTACCCACGTTGATTTATGCAAGTGAGGCGTGGGTCATGACAAAAAAGGAAAGAGGCAAGATTCAGATTTTGAAATGCAGTTTCTTCGAAATACTTCAAATTATACATTGGAAGATAGAATAAGGAATGAGGATATCAGAGCAACACTTGAAGTAAAGGACATAAATGAAATTATTTCAATTTACAGAAGACAATGGTGGGATCATCTGCAAAGGAAGACAGAGAATCGATTGCCGAAAGCGGCACTGAACTATAAATCCAACGGTAGGAGATACGTGGGTCGTCCGAGGATGAAATGGATGCCGGAACAGGTTTATATAACCTAATTCTTGAAGATGAAGAAGAAGAAGAAGAAGAAGAAGAAGAAGATGATGAAGAAGGAGAAGAAAATGTCTGTTGTGTGTGTGTGTGTGTGTGTGTGTGTGAGAGAGAGAGAGAGAGAGAGAGAGAGAGTGGGAGCGTGAGTGTGCGTTTGTAAATAAATAGGGTACATTTTTCCCAATAAAACCGTCATTACGATAATGATTTGCAGTTTGCATATGGAAGTAATGCCGAACAGTGTGAAGCGTTTTTAGTTCAATAAACTACAAGCCAACATAATTAGTTGTCATGAAGCGCGATGTGTTTTGCTTTCCACTGGCCGTAATTTTTACCCCTAGATACTTGTATTACTCTGTATATGAATTGTTAGTAGGCCTACTAATAAACACACAAGAACAAAATTAATGACATAAGAGATGGACTTTTGGAGACGTTCGGCAAGAGTATCCAGACGTGGTAAAATTAGAAATTAAGTAATTAAGGACAGAATGAATGTGAAAAATTCAATTGTTGAATTTATCCAAACAGAAAAATTACAATAGTATGGACTCACGAAAAGAATGGCACAGGAAATATTACCAAGGAATGGAGTTATGGAATAGACCACACCATGAGGGGGAAAAGAGGATGACCACCTACCACCTGGATAGAAGAAATTGATACTATATTGAGGGAACGAGAAATTGAAGAAAATCTTTGGATGGACAAGCAGCAGTGGAAGATGAGTTCTTTGGTTCCGGAAAATGTGTAAACATTGTACAGCCTGAATAATAATTTTTAAAAATCGGTGACTTCCATGTTCTAAGATCTATATATAAAATCATTTACTTGAATTCGGTTCGATAATTTCTAAAAAATATACTCCACCCTCAAGTTATTTGCACTATTTATGGATATTTTTATTATTATGGGGTAGTCGTGTAATATAATTTTATTTTCAAATCACTTTATCTATAAAAATTAATTACTTTATTCTTATAACGAAACTGAACTACGGAGATAATCATCCCTTCTCCTCAACGGAACATGAAAGTAAAAATGACTTTTCATCATGTTTTTAGGGCAGTACAATTAGAATCAGCCCTTATATCTAACACGATGTTTTCCTCGATCACCATACTTCCATTTTCTTATGAAACATGGAAGTAAAAATTAGTCTTGCTAAGGTAAATTCTTCTTCGCCCGGAGCTGTTCAGTTAAATTGTTTCTCTTTGAATATTTAAATGCCTTGTTTTATCTTTTGTTTTTACACTAGTATCGTGCTCACAGCGTCTAATCCAGAAGTAAACCTACTTCTCTTCTGATTAGCTCAAAAATTTAAGTTTAAGCTATATTACATGTTCAACTATCTTACAATAATATTTGTGTGTTCGTATTTAAAAAAGCGCGATGTGTATATAAACCCAAACAATAATTGAACAAACAGTTTTTGTGTGTATGTCGTTGAATACAGTATTGCACGTACAACGGAACAGGAAACGAGCACGTGAACATTTGTACAATTTGTTTGGTTTACGAGAAGCATAAAATTAACGGCGGACGTAATTACTTTTAGAAACTACCACTTGTGGAATTAATTTAAAGAAAATGAAACACTTTCAGCGAAGAAGGGGTGGTTCTGCCTCAGAAAGTCGTTATACAAAGTTTTATTACGAGGAAAATAAAAGATTTTCACCGAGCAAACAACGAGATTATGCGCCACTCGGTTTACCAGTAGGTCTAATGTTCGATACGTAACGATTCTTCTTTATCCCAATTAATTATTGTTGACACCGTGAATTTGAGTTTATATAGCTTTCGTTGCCTTGCCTGTTCACAATATTTTTAGATTGTATTGTTACGACGGTTTAACTGATCGTCGTATGGTACAGTGGAAAACAATATACAAGACACCAATTAAGTCACTACTCACCAGTTTTTTA
Source organism: Magicicada septendecula (assembly GCA_034769895.1). Classification (NCBI taxonomy): domain Eukaryota; kingdom Metazoa; phylum Arthropoda; class Insecta; order Hemiptera; family Cicadidae; genus Magicicada; species Magicicada septendecula. The sequence goes on along the minus strand of CM068368.1, from coordinate 868,507,450 downwards.
ATTAGCACAGGTAAACAGTTTGTAATTAACAAGATAGTCTCTTACAACAAATCAAATAAAAATTGTTCACACGCAATAATAATGTCAACGAGTATGAAACCCAATTGTATTAAAATTGTCCCGCACAATTATACAAACAAATAACACATCGCCACAATACTACGAACCGCACTCGAATCAATCGCAACTCAAACTGAGTACTTGTATTTATACTCCACAGAAAATCCAGAAACTTCCATACTACGCATCAACAACGATACTATAAAAACACCAGAACGTAATTGGTTGCGGCCTTGCACACAGTGCGCGCGGCCGCGCGACTTCTAGCGCAGTCTAGCTAACGCGTTGAGAATCACGTACGATCGAACACACATTACAGCCGGATTCCACTGGAACATTCGAGAAACACGTAGATTGTTCTACATAATGTCGTAACAATATTCTGTCTGTATTAATAGCCATTTTGACAGCGTAACCTGTGTCAGTTTTTATCCGTTCTCACAAAGTTTTGTTTTGAAACTCTGCTTCTCCTAGGAGGTTTATTTCCATCGAAGGTTATTAAGTAGTTCTTCTTCTTCTTCTTCTTCTTCTTCTTCTTCTTCTTCTTCTTCTTCTTCTTCTTCTTCTTCTTCTTCTTCTTATTCAGTCACAGTTCAGAGTCGAACCTTAGCCTCCATAATCATTTCTCAAAGGGATTTTCATCGGCTATTACCACATACCCACACCTAACCGCCATCTATTTCTGTCCTGTGCATCATCTTCTGCCAAGTTATGATGCTGCATGGTCTTCCTCATGTTTACATACCATGACAGTCTAGGTCTGCCCTTTTTTCCTCATCCTGCCCCCCCCCACTGAAATAATTTCCTTGGCCATCTCTGTTCATCTATTCGGAGTAAGTGACCGGTCCACTTTAGGCCCCTTCTTTCTACTCTGTTAATAAATGTGCCTTCTGCATGCATCCTTCTTCTGATCTCGTCGCTAGTTATTCTCTCCCTTCTTGAGACACTGGCACTTCTACGGAGATAATCCACTTCCACGGCATTCAATTGTCGTATAATTTCCGTGCTCAACGTCCTTACCTCACACCCGTAAGACAGAACTGATTCAACAAAATATGAACCTTGCCTCCAAAGTTTGGTAAGGGTCTTTTAAGTTATGAAGACTGCTGACACCTTCATAACACTAAACTTTTGAGAAATGCCCACTGCTTCTTCCTGGAAGTAAGTTAGGGGTCTCACAAATCAAACTCAGTGCTACCAACAAATCCTACTCTCACGTCCTCGTAGGCTTTATGCCGTGTATGGCGTACTATTGTAGTGCGTTACCAACAGACGAGAGAGGGTGACAAGCGAGTTTCGGGCACTTAAAAACTCGAACAAGTCAGCTAAGGGAAAAGACCCTATCAGAAAATTCTGCTCTTGCAGGTTAGGGGTTGAGGCATGGAGCTAACTCTTCGATACTCGTCAAAAAATCCAATGTTAAAAAACCAAACAAACTTCCATAATCATCCGCCTCCATTTTCCTCTGTCCTTGGCGATCGATGTTCATCGTTTTATTTTAAGTAAAGCATCAGCATCCCTTGCCACTGCGTCAATCCAGCGATGCTTGTGTCTTCCGACAGGCCTTCTACGCTCGATTTGACTAAACAGAACCTTCTTCCTAGGTATTCGGTTGCCTTTCATCCTAATGATTTGTCCTGCCCATTGCAATCTATGCAGTCGGATGGTACTGGCCAGATCATTGTCTTTATATAGCTTTGTAGTTCATCGTTGTGACGCAATTCTCCATATCCCATTGACTTGGATTAGTTCATATTTTCTCCTCAAAACTCTCCTATTAAATGTATTGACTATGTTAGCGGCCTGTTTGTTCAAAGTCCAAGTCTCGCTGCCATATGTTATCACCGGTTTAATCATAACTTTATATAATGTGACGGTGGATATTCCTTGTCTTGAATATAGTTGTCAACGCATAGACCGACTATTTATATTTGTAGGTCATGCTATCTACATAATCTAATCTATCTGGTAGATTTGGCACTCCTACTCTCTGATAACACTCTCTAGATCAAATGTCTAGGGTTTTCTAAAATCGTCTGTTTAAACTTTAAACATTGGTATCAATGATACTTAAAAAATATCAAAATATTAATCTTACTCTGGTTGTAAGCTTATGCCTTGTTTACAGAAAAACTATTTAATATTTTTTATTTTTATTTAATATAAGGACCTTGGAATATCCTTGACTTGACATTGTCATTGTTTTTGCCCTTGACCTGGACCTTGGCCTACCCTTTACTGGACTTTGTCATTTTTTTGCCCGTTCCCTTGACCTTGACCTGACCTTAACTTGGCCTTGGCCTGGTCATTGGCTTTGACCTTGCCATTCATTTGACCTTCACCTGGTCATTTGCCTTGAATATGTCCTTTCCATTGACCTTAACCTGACCGTGGGTCGACCTGGGCATTGTTTGTCCTTGATCTTGACCTTGGATTGACCTTGACCTGACCTTGAATCGCTCTTGACGTTACCTTGTTCTGACTTTAGCTTGCCTTGTCCTTGACTTTGCCTGTAACCTTGCCCTTGTGATTGACTTTGACTTTGCCTTGACCTTGGCATTGCCCTTATCCTTGCCCTGCCTTTGACCTTGAATTTGTCCTTTCCTTTCCTTCTCCTTTCCTTGCCATCATATTTGTCATTGCCATTGACTTTATCGTTGACCTTGATTTTGTCTTTGTAATTGCCTTTGTCCTTGACTTTGCCCTTGCCATTTACTTTGGCTTTGCCTTCACCTTGCCCTTCTCCTTGCCCGGTACTTGTCTCTGACCTTGCACTTTTTCCCTTGCCCTTGACCTTGATTTCAATGTAAATTAACCTCCTTACAATTGCAATTTCAATAAGAATTCATATTGATACCTCTGAAGATAACGATTACTCCGTGAACGGTGCAACAGGTTTTATTTATATAAATTACTAACACTTTAAATATTATGCTTACAGAAGAAATCAATTTTTATAATTAACATAGAAAAACTCCAAAATACTAATATAAAACAAGAGTTTAACTATTTCAAAAAGCTCAAAATGTCGAATACGTGGTTCAAAGAAACAGAAAAAGACATAAAAGAACTTCAGGTTACTCAAGTAGACATTGCAGAATGCTTGCCACTTAAAAATAAATTAATAAATGCCCAAGGTTTTCAGGAAAACCCAAGAAGAGGACACGTACCATCTGGACTGACGAAAGGAGGGAGAAACACGATCAAGAATGAAGGAGATGTTGGAGAGGAGGAATCGAGAGGAGAAGAGAGGGACCAGTTGAACCAGTCCACAGTGGCTCATACGCAAAGAAAACAATATCAGGAACATTCAGGTGGTAGAAATAAAGTTTTTGCGATCATTTAAAATAGGTTTGACAACACATGGTTTTTGAATAACCGGACTGAAAAGAATAAAAGTAACTGGAAACAGCATGTGTAAATAATAAACCATGAAAGCTTCGCAAACTTGGCATTTATTTAGAAGTACGAAGGAAAGCGGAAGTTTGAGACGCCAAGGAAGAGGTTCAGTATTCAGCCCGCACAGATCAACGGAATACTCCTTGAAGTTGACGATGAAAACTTAATCACTGAAAAATTTGTATGTTTTTTTTAATAATATAATTAAATAGTTTGTATCTTATTTGTGTATAAAATAATTCAATAATTGCTGATTTCCTTTTCGTATGTAAACTATTTTTCTTTATTTCCAAATTTCGGCTCCATTGATCTTATATTAAGTACACTAATTATAAAAAATTCTTTTAGAACTTTAAATAAATAGAATTGTCTAAACGGCGTAAAACGAACTGACGAATGTAATGTAAGATTCCAGTTAAGGTAATGCTTTTGTAATGCTGCAGAACAGCGTTGGTACGCATGCAGTACAATCAGTGGAAGCAGTATGTAATTGTAGGAGGGCGCCTGCAAACGCTGGAACAATCTGCAGGATTACGAGAAGAATAAAATTAATGATGAAGGTAATTACTTTCAGGAACTGAGAAGGAATAGCCACTTCTTCTACAATTAATTTAAAGGCAATGAAACGCTCTTAATTTTTAAGGAAACGACGGGTGGTTATGCTCTGGAAAGTCGTTGTACAAAGTTTTTATTGCAAAAAAAAAAAAAAAAAGAAAATATTTTTCTCCAGCGAATAACACGATTGCACGTTGTGAGATTTACCACGCTATTCAGTAGTAATTTGTACTATTATAATACAAGTAACGACGTTGTGAATAAGTTGCATAAGTTCAACCTTATTCGCGGGACCATCAGGCAAACTCTTAAGTCAGCAAGCAAAGAAACACGCCTAAAATTCTACAAGGTGATGGCCTTTCCCACACTTCTTTATGGGTTTGAGAATTGAACTTTAACGAAAGTGCAGACCAGTCGTATCCAAATGGCTGAAATGAGATTTCTCAGGCACGTGGCAGAGTATACTCTCTATGATCATAGAAGAAACACAGATACTATATACAGCAGGAACTGAATATTATGAGTATACTTGACAGGATCGCCCAGTATCGGCTGAATTGGTGGGAACATCTTTGCCGAATGGATGACTGCCGCATCCCCAAACAACTATGGAACTATAAGCCGAGGGGACGGAGAGGTGTGGGACGTCCGAGGAAGAGCTGGAGTGACCAGCTGTGATCTTTGCCTATTTGAGACCGGAACAAACCATCCTTGGTTTAATCCTTGCAGATGATGATGATGATGATGATGATGATTCTTGATCTTATTCGGCCAACAATCTTGAAGGTGGAAGAATATTATCTCAGCAGCGGGTAGAGCGGAAGAGCTTAGTGGAGTTAACCCCGAATGAAAATCCTGCAAGCTCAGAGGCATTAAGGAGGCAGCCCACCAGCTGAGCTATCCTTTCGCGGCGACATTAGCGCAACAAGCGGAGACTCTATTACTGGCAGAAACACGACTAACCTCAGAACTGAGAAATAATTTAATGATAATAAAATTAATTAATATAAAGTTAATTGCTTTAACCATGTACGAGGGTCATTCAATAAGTAAACAAACAAACAGCTATGGAGCAAAAACTTTTTATTCAATCAATACAATTTTCTTTGATTGACGTAATCTCCAGCAACGTCTATGCACTTGTCCGATCTTTTTACAAGCTTTTTATTCCCTCAGCAATGAATTCTTTTAACTTGATGTCGAAGCCAGTTTTGGACTTTTTCTTTCACTTCTTCATTGCTGTTGAATTTGACACCACGCAAAGTCTCCTTGAGTTGGCCAAACAAGAAAAAGTCAGATGGAGCAAGGTCAGGGCTATAAGGAGGATGAGGCAGGACCTCCCAACCTACTTTTTTATTGTTTCGAGCGTCAGTTTTGCCGTGTGTGGGCGGGCATTATCGTGAAGAAGAATCACACCTTTCCTCTGCCATCCCGGACATTTCTTCTTCAATGCAGGCTTAACTTTGTTCACAATCATGTCAGAATAGTACTGACTATTGATGGTACGCTGGTCTAGCAGGTAATCACAGAAAATTGGGTCTTGGGAGCTCCAAAAGATGGTTAACATCACCTTACCAGCCGATGGCTGGGTCTTGAATTTCTTTTTGGCGGGTGAACTGGAATGCTTCCACCCATGCTTTGTAGCTTTGACTCAGGTTCAAAATAGTGAATCCAAGTTAGTGGTTATAGTGGTTCCAAATCCAAAAATCTTATAACAGAACGCTTCGAAAGTACTGTCCTCAAGAGGACACGCCATCGTAAATAAAACTGTATTGGTTATGTTTATGCAATATATTATTGAACAGCTGATCAAAACTCACAACGACGTTGCCAGGTAACACTCCTGAAAGTTTCAATCAGCTGCTACAATTGATTTCTTTTCTACAACTGTATGTCTGTTTACTTATTGAATGACCCTCGTAGTTATTTCCGTTCTTAGTTTAATCCTGATGTAAACAAACAAGCGTGGCACGTCTAAAACCTTATTTGCTGCTTGAATTAGAGGCGTGTCACTCTGCCGGATGGAGTACAGAGAGAGTGCATATAATATTGATACTTTATAAACACATGTAAATTGTAATAGTTTGTCTTGACCAAAGTAAAATATGTGTGACAGTGTCAGTCCGACAGTGAAATATTTTATAACACCAGTTAATGGCTTTTTTTATTAAACGTTTAAAGATCGCAACAAAACAAAAAGCAAAGTTTATTTAAAATGAAATAAGAGCTGTGATAATTATCAGTATACTGTATATTATCAGTTGTTGTCAGAGAGTTAAGTCAGTCTCTACCACATCTGTCTCGAAAATTGTATCATCACTTGAGTCAGCGTTATTATTGATAAGACTGTCTACAATGACGTCGGAGATGTGGGCCAGTTCCCAGAGTATATCTTTTTCCTTTATGATATGCTCGACACAATGACGCCACTTGTCCACCGTCGTTTCATTTACCGCCTTCTCTATCAAATGTTTTATAGCAGGCGGCTTTATTAAGTTGTGTTGTAACGGGCAACATATACTTTCAACTGGCTCCATATTAATTCACTAGGATTCGGAATACAGTGGTAAGTACGAAGTCTTAAAACGACGTGTTCCGATATAAGTGATAAGATAACTCTCACATGACCATACAGACATATTGCAGATCCTCATAACACATTAACCTGTGAATACTGTCAACGCCCCTGACCAGTAGCGTTTCGGATTTGCCACGTGGGTTTGTTTACATCAGGATTAAACTAAGAACGGAATTAGTATATAACCAATGCTTATAGATTAATCTTCTATGCCTGTCGTTTGTTCTTCACTGGACACTAATTTTCCTTAAACCTGATTGTTTGGATTTTCCCTTAGTTTCGAAATTGTAGTTGTGATCGGTTTGTCCGTTAGGTAATTTTTTTTATCGTAGATCGTAGTTTCTTTGTTTCCGTTACAATTGTCGGTACTGTACCTTTATCCGTTTCTGCAGTCAGTTTTGATATTTCGATTATGCGATTGTTTGGCTTCGATCTTTAGTAAATATAGTACATAATTTTATGTAGGTAAAAGAATTATACAAATTTTAATTTCGTATGTTGCAAAACAGTTGGTTGGCGATTCCAGTTGGTGTTCTCAGTGCTTCTTTAATGAAAAATTATTGTATCAGTAGTGTATCACAGTTGCGTATCTGTGACGCCAAAAGTTGATGTTGATAGGTTACTATGAGAATTGAAATTACACATGGAAAGCGATACGGGTGTAATGTAAAACTCGTTTTTTTGGCGGAAACTATGAAAAACCTACGAACCGTTGCTCATTACTGTACATGTCTTGTACATATTTTTGTGGCAGAACTCGGTTTTCAGTAGAACTCGATTTTGCAGTAGTACTCGTTTTTTCATTAATACTCGTTCTGTGAATAGATCACTGGAAAACCACCGATCTCGAAAGTAAGGCGGGGGGGGGTGGCCCAAGGGCCATCTTTTGTCTATTATTATACATGTCACTTTTTTGTGGCAGAACTCGTTTCAGCAAATACTCGTTTTGTGGCTAACCAAAAAGAAAAGTCCGTCATGTACAATGTGTAGAGCGAATGCTGTCATTCCTTATTACATTGTTTTTTTTTGTGTTTTCAGTTAACCATAAATATTTGTATTTTTCAGTTTACATTTGCTGTTGTAGTTTTTTTAATTTGTGGATTCAGAATTGTTAGGTTCTTTATTTTAAGTATTACTGTGTAACACAGGTGAGCCATATATTAAAATGGCTCACTGTTCTGAAATTTGATCATTAATCGTTATTTTCGTTCTTATTGGTTTCTTGCCTAGGAATGTCATTACCTTTGGTTCTGTAGTGAAGGTTTTCATATTGCATTGATTGCAAATCTGATGAAGCATAAAAAACTGATTTTTGTAAACCAGATTCTGTATTTTAAAGTATGAGCAATTTATCAGCCATCATCAGCACATTCAGATATGTGTCTTGTGATAACTTAATACCAGATGTTTCATTAGACTTTTCCAGTTCTTTATCACATCGTCACTATAAAAAGATTAGGTGATGTGGTGATGTACTGCACCCTTGTCTAAGACCTTGATTGACAGATATTTGTTGAGGTATCCCACAATTATTTTTAAAAGCTACCAGGTATCCTTGTTCCGTTATGTAGGCCTTGTATAGTTCTTAAAAGTTGTTGTGGGTAGCCCCGTATTTCTAATATTTGCCACAGCAAATTTCTACCTACTCTATCAAAGGCCTTCTCAAAGTCAACGAAAGATATACGCGTTTCTTTATTAATCTCGCGATGCTTTTTAGTGATTTGTATAATAATAAAAGCATTGTCTGTACAAGATCTGCTCTTCCTGAAGCCGTTTTGTTCTTCCAATATAAGATGCTCGGAAATAGTCTGCAGACGGTTGAGAAGTTATTTTTTTCAATTACAAAATAATTATTAAAGATAATACACATTTTTTTAAACTCTTACCTTTCTCGGGTCCCAGGTCCTTCACACGAAATCGTGAAGAATAAGCGTGAATTAGGGTCACATTCTTTAATAAATTACACTCTCAATCTCGGCATTCTATATTTATATTTATTCAACAATTCTTTTTAAATTTTACTGGCTTTTCATTTATTTATACTCAAAACTATCATTGACCTTTTTAATTACTTTCCAAAAAATACCAACAAAACATAGTAATTTACTTATTCTGATAACTACTTCAAATATTCTTTATTACTTTTGAGTTGTTTTTTTTCTCGGAGTTATACTCCAAACAATATTTAAGTCAAATACACATATGACACATACTATCAAAGTTCACTTCCTACTGAATAAAATATTATGGTTAACTTAATCTATAACAAAGGCGACCCAGCATTGCACACACACTCACACTCATTCAGTTATTATATATAAATTTTCCCCTGTTTACTTTAAATTTAGCGCTTTATAAAATTTTTACATAATTATGGCAAGAATTAGGAAGAAAGTGGCACTGTTACTTCTCTATACGTCCTGGTCGACCCCGTGTTTTGCTCGGTGGGTTTATTCACTCAACTGTCCGAAAGTAGTTCTCACATTTTGTTTTCTACGTCACTGAAGGATAATTTGTTCTCACGTTATTTTTTATTCCTCTTTATATTATGAATTTGACCACATTTTAAAACTTTAAAATTACAAACTGAAGTTTTAGGCTGACGAGCCTATGTGTTCGCCCGGCCGGGGAAAGGTTTCTTCGTTGACTGGGGAGAGAGTGCCCACAAGACTCCACACTATAGCTTGTTGCTGAAAAGGGAAAGCACTGCCTTTAGGCTGCGATTTTTTCGTCGTCGTACACGAAGTATGGACTGTCTACGTATGTGCCAAAGGAGCTAACGATGTTAAGCGGTGACGATATAAGAGGCTTAGGTGGGTGGAGCCTCTAATTGATTTCCTCCGTCTCCAGAGCACATGGCAAGACAATCTTTCTGCTTCGCCATTTTCGTAGCGTCGGTTCCGACTGTTGTGCGCAGAACCTGCGCCCGGACTCGTGTATGCGCACACTGTACGTGACAAACATTCAGTTCCCGACAAGTATTGCGTTCTCTGACAACACGCAGCCCAAAAAGTTATGTTAGCGTTCATTGTTTGAATCCAACGCTATTTCATATGGGACTTGCAATGATGATACAAAATAAATTTAATGAAAAATAAAAGCCTCCTTTTTTGACACATTACTCGGTGGTGCACAAGAAGTGGACCTGTTGATGCAGAACAGTACGGATCTAGACAGAAGGTCCATAAATATTCCTGGTGGAGGGCGGTAGTTGCCACCAGTACCAAGTTAGAGCTCTGGGGTGTAATGGAAATGATCGTGAACCGGCCTATCAACTAATATTACAGGCGGAAATTTAGTTGGATTTAGTAATACTGCGGCTGTAATACTGCGTCCTATTGTTATATGATTCTATTTTGCTGCTGACTTGCAGTTCGGTGTTGGGACATCAAAGGCTAGAGGAAGACAACCCTGAATAAATATTACCGGGAGTCATGTCCTGTAAGGGGGCAGCCCCTCCACGTGACTTACCCATCTATAGGATGGTGCCCCATGATAAGGAATTAATTTAATTTACTCTCTATTTTCAAAGTTAATCAAGGGGTATAGTGTTTAACATGGAAAGTTTGTTACTAGTACCATATAAATCATAAAACCGGAGCACGGCTTTGACATCCAAGTTTCATAAGGAAAAGGAAGTATGGTGATGGCAAAAAAAATCGTGTTCGAGATAAGGGCTAATTCTGATTGTACTACCCTCAAACGTGAAGAAAAGTCATTTTTATTTGAAAAGTGTCTGTGCGTAGAATTTTTTCTACGGCAAACGATAACTGCCGCAAATTCAAACAATCAAATAATTTTTTGCGTACGCCCCTGAATTGTAGAGGACTCAAAGCCTATTGATTTTGGTAAAGATCGTTAAGGGAAAGGGGTAGTTTACCTGCAACGTTTTATGTTTCAACAAGAGTAATTTTTTCTATGACGAACGATAACTGCTGTAAATTCAAACAGAATCAAATAATTTTTTTGCGTATGTGCCTGAGTTGTAGAGAACTAAAGGCTTATTGATTTTGGTTAAGATCGGTTAAGTGAAAGGGGTAGTTTACCTACAAAGTTTTATGTTTTAACAAGAGTAAAGTACTTAATTTTGGTAAGTAAAGTATCCACTGTAATAATGCACTGTAGAAAGGTAAATGAAGTATCTATAAATTAAAAGGGTAGTCGAAGGTGGAGGGAGTAATTTTATATAAATGAAAATGAGAGTTGAAGGGGAAGGGAATAATTTTTTATATGTGTACTACGTTATCGGCAACAAAGAAGTAGTTTGTTGTTAAAATTCCTTTCCGGGCTGTTTGGCCGTGGTTCATTGTTTTCTGCAAAACCAGACGTTTCGGCAGTGCCATCGACTGCTATCATCAGTGAAAATCAAGTGCGCTAACCTAGGTAGTATACGTTAGTGACCACAGTACTGTCGTAAAAGGTGAAGAAAGAATTAGTTTCTATGGAAATATTTAATTTTTAAAATGATTTTAAATATAAATCTTAGAACATGGAAGTCATGTATGGTTCTCCATGGCGATATTCAAACGTGTCGCCCCTTCAGAACGTCGTTCAATCGAGAAAGCCAATTCATTTGTAGAGTAATGTCGTTGTATAGTTCTTATAAGTTGTTGTGGGTATCTCTGTTCTTCTAATATTTATATACATAACATCGGTTTATAGCGTCTGTCGTCGCTGTTCGATTTCTATACTTTCTCTCCAATATTTTTTGTCCTGACAATGTTCTTCTGTCAGATTCCTCGCACTTAGAGCTTTCTGGATGCTCTCCCCCCATGATCGTCTGGGTCTTCCCCTCTTCCTCTTTTCCTGGGGTAACCATTCCATTATCCTTTTTGGCAACCTTTCTCCTCCCATCCGTTTAACATGTCCAAACCAAATTAACTGTCTACTATTTCGTCTACTACTGCATGTTTCACATTTATTATTTCTCTAATCCGTTCATTTCTTATTTTCTCTCGCCAGGACACTCTGATCTTCTTAGTGCATCCATCTCTACAGCTAGTATTTTCCTTTTGTCCGCTTTTGTCCTTCTCCAACTCTCAGCACCATACAACAGAATACTCTTTACGATCTGTACTTTCCTTCCTCTAGTTATCTGGTCATGCCACCATATAAAGCCAAAGCCATATGCTAGCCTTTTCATAGCCCTCCGTCCCATGCCTATTCTCTCATTTATTTCATCTGTATCTTTGCCATCCTGCTTTATCTTCTAATATTTGCTATAGCATATTTCTATCTACTCTATCAAAGGCAACGAAAGCTACACCCGTTCCCTTATTGAACTCACGATTAATACGACATAAATCATAAAACCAGGGCACGATTTTTAATTGAAAACCAATTCACTTGTAGCCCGTCTGTTCAGTTCTGAAGTGCACACCTGCTGTCAGCCATACACAACATTCGTTGGCAGAGGGAAACTTTTTGACGGCGACGAGCGACGAGCGACGAGCGACTCTGACTGCAATTTTCTAAGTGGCGTCAATCAGCGCCGGCGATGTTCATTAGGAAAATAGAATCGTCGCTTCCGCAAAACCGGGTGACTAATTAATTTAATGTGTCCCCTCCGCTGCTGCTGCGTCACCCCTCACGATAAAAAACGTAAATAAATAAATACTTTTTCCTCAAAATTCTTTTATTTCAGTAATTAAAGTAACCGAGCCGCTCTGAGTCCTCTTTGACTTTGTTTTAAATATCAGTTTTTCCCTCATCAAAACGGTATTTTCTTTTTATTAAATTTTCAATAACGTTGAGAGAGAGGCTTAAAACATAAGTATGCCCACTTGAGACAGACTTGTCCTGAGTTCCCTCTTTCTCTGAAAAAAATTAAGGAAAGTACTAAAAGAAACAAATACCGTATAGAAGTTTTAATTATTGCCTGGTTTTCCCAAAAAATTCTGTATAACATATTTACGACTCAGTTATTGTGATGCAAATGTTAAAATTTATTCTTAACATACATACGAAGGCCATAAAATAATTCTCATCATCATCATCATCAACCGCATGGATTAGGCCCATCCTGAACCTGTTCCACGATCCACTGAAGTAGCCCAATCGCAAAACTAGTTATGTCCACCCAAGGTCGATTTTAAGTTAAGACCGTCATTTTGTTTGAGACCATATACGCATGTTCTGATGATGTGAAACTGTTGGAAAACATGTTGAAACCCTATTGTTTTAAAGTGTAATAACTAGAAACTGCTGCAAAACTCGTTATGTGCCTTACCTGTACCGCAGCAAACTTTGTTATGTCCACTGTAGGAGAACAGCAGGAAACCCCGTTATGTCGCGTTATTGTGAAATGGTAACTAAGGAACATTGCAGCAAAACTCGTTATGTCCAAACGTTTTGTTTTTAGATTTTCCCTCGAAATGAATAACTTGATTCTTTTTACATTAAGTAATTTTACCTATTTTCAAAACAAAAAATTCAAGTTAAGTGTTAAAATATTAAAAGAACTCCGGTTTTTTGCCGTTTCTGAAAATTTTGTTTTTATGGACATAACGAGTTTTGCAATTGGACTACCTATTCACTTCACTTTCGGCCGTCCTACATCTTTCTTCCCCACCGGTCTATATTCCATTCCTAGCACTGGAATTCTGTCACCCGCCATTCTTTCCAGATGTTTGCACCCCTTCTTTTGTTGCTCCTTAGCTGTTCCAACAATGGGTCGACTCCCCAGTTCCATACTTATATCCACATTCTTCTTTCTATCGAGAATGGTACAGCCCAGAGTACTCCTCATAAACTTCATCTCCGCTGCCTGAATCTTTGCTTTGTCTCTTTTTCTCATAACTCTGCCCTAATTGCAATCAAACGATAAAGCAGTTGACAGTGTTTTAGGTCCTAAGGATGTTATTCATCGTGAGTTTCTTGCCCAAGGCACGACAAGGGATACTGCCTTGAGGTAATGAAACGTCTTTGTGAGGCTATAAGAAAAAAAGATAATAAGATTTAAGGTCACATCGATGGACGTTCCATCGTGACAACGCGCCATAGCACACGTCGCTCTTGATCCGTCAGTCTTAGGCAAAAAAAAACGAGACAATAAAAACCCTTCTTACTCATTATGTTTTTGAAGTCTTCCTCCGGTATGGACCGCGTCAAAAGTGTCTTGTATGACAAAGTTTTACTCATATTACAATGAGTATCTTCAGGTTTATGTGACTGAAGGATACATGTTGTAACATAGACCTGAGGATACTCAATGCAGTATGAGTGAAACGTAGTCATAAATGATATTTTTGACGCGGTCCATGCCGGAAGAAGACTTCAGAAACATAATGGACACCGGCCGCGGAAGCCCACGGGAGAATATCCTCCTTACTCGCCTTATGGTGCACCGGCAGACCACATTTTTTATTCCCAAAATTAAAAACAAGTTTGAAAAGCCGACGTTTTCAGTTGGTTGACTCAATAAAAGACTCGCTAGCGGAAATTCGCAGTCCCAAATGATGAGTTCCAGACACGTTTCGATTGAAGCAACAATGGAAGCAATGTATTAAAAGCGGAGGATACTACTTTAAAAGTGACAAGGCCGTATAGGTTATAAAGTGACCGGAAAATGTTTTATTTAAATTGTTAGGGACATTTTGCGGGCGCACCTTGTCTATTTTGACGACTGAAATCGCCGCCTTGGCCTACGATTAAAAATCAATATATGATTGATTTGCTAATTTTAAAAATAATTGTTCTACTTTTAAATTTGTACAATTGATTTAACCGTGTGCGATAATATACGAGTATATATAAAAGGGACTTCAACGCTTCCGTTAAAATTATAAAACAAAATTGTTTACAGTAACGGAAGTGTTAACGTCCTTGTCATCTTTTGTCTTAAAGAACAGTGGTGGATTTTTTTTTTTGTATCATCACGGTAGTCTAGAAGAGTTAAGGTTTGCTGATAACTTCAACCGTACGACTTTCATTGAAGTTATTTTCTAGAGCGTGAAATCGTACGCACCGAACTTTCAGATAAGGAAGCTGAAAGAAGACGAATAAGAAGATGTCTCGTTTACATGTTTTTTCTGTATCAGTGTAACGAGGTATCAGATTAGTGTTCCTAGAAAATTATAATTTCTGGCGCTATGTGTGAGTGTGTGTGTGTGTGTGTGTGCGCGCGCGCGCGCGTGCGCGCGCGAGAGCAAGATTTATATCTTCTTACAATTATTATTGTTGTGTAATTTTTATAATAAACAATACATAATACTTGGCTTTACAAGAATATATTTGTTAATATATTTTAAAACATATATTTAAATATATTCTTGTAAAAACGAGTATTATGTATTGTTTCTTATAAAAATTTTTTATACAATATATTATTTTTTATTATACAATTTGTTTGTTTGTACTATGTAACATTTATTGCAATCTTGGCACTCAATTTTGTATATACCGTTAGTTGTTGTATTATCTTTGTTGTGTGGGCTATTTAGTTTTTGTAAATTATTTTTATTAGTTTTGTACGCTATTTTTATATCTGTGTTTTTAAATAGTTTTGTTACCTTTGTCATTTTATTATTTATGTATGTGAATGTGGCCTCTTTGTTGTTGTTGTTATTATTTATGTGTTATTCATTTTGATTAATTCTTAATTGTTCAGTTTTTATTTTCTATTTGATTTTATTTTCTATTTTGTTTACAGTATTTTTATTGTATCCATTTTCATAACCAATTTGGTAGGCCTATATTATATTTTTTCTTTGTCAGTTTCTTGTTTGTTTAGCGGAATTTTGTACATTCTGTTAAATAGCGATTAGAATGCTGCCATTTTATGTTGTGGTGGGTGGTCAGAATGGTTAGGTATAATGATGTTGGTAGAAGTTGGTTTTCTGTATATTGCATATTGTATGTGGTTGTTGTTTCTTGTGATGGTTATGTCTAAATAGTTGATTTTGTTATGTTTTTATTTTTCTTCTGTGAATTGTATTTTTGGATCTATGTTATTGATTTGTTTTAGTATGTTCTCTGTATTTGTGTTTTTGTTATTCGATACATATAGCCCATCATCTATATATATCTTATCCGTATGCCATTTGGATCAAATGATTTTATAATATTTTGTATTTTGGTGTCTATGTGTTGTAGGAATATTTCTGCTATTATCCTTGATAATGGTGATCCCATTGCTAAACCTTCTAGCTGTTGATAAATTTTGCTATTAAATTCAAAGTAATTTTGTTTTAGTATTAGCTGGAGGCCCCATTTGTTACAGTGAGGGAAAAGAGAGAGAGAGGGAGTGAGTGAGAGGGGTGGCTTGGGAGGAAGAAAGAGAGCGGGTCAAAAGAGAGAGGAACAGACGGAGAGAAACAGAGTTGATACCTGCAACATTACGACATTACAGTATTTGCAACGAGCGTCCGCGCGCGCGCGTGTGCGTGTATGCGTGTAAATGAGAGTCGTTCAGCCAGCAGGAGAACAGAAATATTATCTTTACAAATTACCTACACAAACAAAAGATTAATGGACGGAATAATATATGTAGTTTGTCGGTGACAAATGATTCGTCATTTTGTGCACGTATTGCGAGCGACGCGATGCTTACCTGCTCTGCTGTGCCACGTCTCCTCTGCACTTTCCGCGTTTGTGTATGTCCGTAACGGACATTTTTAACTCCAGACGATAATATTTCATATTAATAGAATCCAAATAATAAAACGGTTTTTTTTATCGGCCATCTAAAGACCACATGGCAATTGCAATTCTTTATTCTTTGTTCTTTTCTTTTTCTCCAATATTCTTTCATCTTTTCACTGTGTCTATTCTTCCTGTCTTCAGTCCACTTTGAACCTGCGTCTTCCTCTCTCCTACCCTGGACTCCTTCCATTTTTAACACTTTTGCCCAAAAAAACGTTTCTTTCAATTGCTTCTGCTAGGTGTATATTATTTTTTCTAAATCCTTTTGAACTTCTTTAATCCAACTGGATGTTGACTTCTTCCTCCACAGATATTTGAAGATCTGCTTTGTTAACCTATTGTCGTCCATTCTATACAAATGTCCAAAAAATAGTAGTCTTCTTTTTCTCATTGTTTCTGTTATATTTTCCATAATTAAAACGGTTTTTGTTATTTTCAATTTAATACAACGCGCCAAATTGTGAAATGTCCTAAATTTATTTGAAACGAAAACAAAAGTTGCTTTTGTAAGTAACAACAAAAGTTGTGATACACGGCCAAATTCTCTTACGGTATGGTTTAATAGATTTTATTCAATTAATAAATAAAACGTACTTTATTTATAGTATTTATAAAGTATATGGTTACGACGGTGTAACTGATCGTCGTATGGTACTGTGGAAAACAAAATACAAGACACCAATGTAGAATTCTACAAGACAGAATTCTGTAGAATTCTAGTAGAATTCTGTTCTTTGGAGCGGGAAAATAACCCACAAAACCGAAAAGGAGATTAACTCTGTTATCTTAGTAAACTTATGACTATTGCTCTGGAACTTGGGAGATAAATGAAAAAAAGCTCTAAAGCTCCGCATTGGAAATTAATTTCTGGAGAAGGTCTTGTGGGTTGCCCATGTTCTAGTGGATTCCAAATGTAGATATGAGGGGGCGAATTGGTGCGGAAAAAACAATTTTAGACGAAAACATAAATACAGAGCGTCTTATATATTGTTACGACGATCTAGTTGATCGTTATAGTACAGTGAAAAACGAAATACAAGACACCAATGAAATCACTAATATCCAGTTTTAATTATCACAATTAATAATTTGTAATCAATTCAACAAGAGAGTCTCTTACAACAATTCAAGTAAAATGCGTCCACACGCAATAATAATGTCAAATACGGTAAAGAATTCCGCACTAATTTTAACACAGCACTTCGCTACAATACTTCTACAAACACTCGATCCGCGTTAAAGATATCGCTCCGCACAACTGACCGACAAGCCATCTGATATTATGGCTTTTTATAAGTCGCGCACGCCTTATAGAAATTTTCCATCCTCAAGTTAATTGCTGACGCTAATGCGTATTTCAAGTGTGCTCTTGAAGAATCTGGAACATACTTGACTGAGTCAAAACCTGCCACACATTGGGCGGGGGGTTGAAGGAAGCTCTCGGCTGTTCTACGCGATTCGATACGGTTCTCGTTACAATACTTTATAAAATTATGAAACATACGTTGTAAGCGAGACAAATTGAAGACGGCAAAGGACGGAAAACACGGAAAACGTAATTTTATTTCGTGTTTAAATTTAATGAAAAAAAAATCACTTGGTACTGTTCTACATTTAGTTTTTATTTTTCTAACAACTCTTTTACCAGTTACGGCAGCTTTAGAGTTTAGATAATTATATTTTCAACTTTCAGTTTTTAAGATTTGCAAAATAAAAGTCAATAGATTTCAACAAATATGTGGAACTATAAATAGAACATTGAAAAATAAAACGAGACGTGGGACAAAATTAAAATTCTATAAAATAATAGCTGTTTCAATTCTATTATATGACAGTGAATCCTGGATTACAAAACAAACAACATACAATCAGCAGAGTTGAGATTTTTAAGAAACGTTAACGGATGCACGAGAAGAGATCATATACAAGAAATAAAGATATACGGGAAGAATTACATATATATAATCTAAATGAGAAATTTGAAGAATACAGGGGAAAATGGAGACAGCATTTAAGAGTCGCATGGATGAAGATAGAATAGTACTAATTGTAAACAAGTACAAGCCTTCTGGAAGAAGGGATGTCGGAAGGCCAAGAAAGAAATGATCTGATAACCTAATCCCTGAAGTTTAGAAGAAGTAGAAGAACACTTTCAGTTTAAAATTATTTGAACGTACAACTTGGGATCTGTCTATCTTACTCTAAATGTGTTTAAAACAAGAACATTTTTGAACGTTATTATTATTAATCCGTCGTTAAAACGCCCTATGACGTTGTACGACGCCCAGTCTCCATTGTTGTCTGCCGTTGCAGTTTTTCATCGTTTAGTCCTCTATCGCCCATTGATCTTTTAATGTCCTCTATCCGTGTCTTCTTGGGTCTTCTTTTCTTTTTGTGCTCTCTAGGTATCCATCTCATTGTTTTCTTTAGTAGTCGGTCTTGTCCCATTCTTTGTACGTGTCCGTACCAGATTAGTTGTTTTTCTTCAATGCAGTCGATGATTGTCTTTTGTACGCCCATTTCTTATTTGATAGTTTTATTTCGTATTCGCTGTAGCTTTGAAGTTCTGGCAGCTCGTCTCAAAGTATCCATTTCTGTAGTTTCTGCTTTTTATCTGTTCATTTGTTTACTTGTTATCAAAGGTTGGTAAAAGGTCTCGGAGGTTGTATGCAATGCCGATTAGTATACAGCGGTAAAACTCCGAGAAATGCGTACTGTTTTCTGACAGATGAGTCAGAGGTTCGAGGACTCGAACTCACCTCTGCCAACAAATCCTACTCTCATGTCCTCGAAGACATGTGTCGCGTAGCCCCTGAGTACATGGCCTGCGATAGATGTACGTTAGCAGCGAGAGAGGGTGAAAAGGTGAGTTTGCAGCACCTGCAATTAACTGGAACATATCGGCTAAGGGAAGAAACCCCAACAGAAAATCTCGGTCCACCTGAAGGAGCTTTCTCCTCATTTCACATAAAAAATTTAAATCCAAACTAGCCTAATTTGTGAACGTTTGTGTACTATACATACATGTATATGTATATATATTGTAACATAACAAGATTATGCCCTAGAGTAAATATAATGTAATCATCAAAATTCGTTGTGAATTATGCCTAAACGAAATCTTTATTATAAATGAAATATAAACAAGTACAAAATCAATTTAACAAATAAAGAAATGAACATAAAATGTAACTATTTAAAGATAATTAATAATGTCAAGGAGTAAAAGATAATAAAAAAACAAAAGGGAATTGCCATAATAAACAAATACAATGGAAATTGGAAATGAAAACTTATTCATTAAATAGTTTAATGACAAGGACAAGACAATGACATGACGATGACCATTACACCCAGAAGGGAAGATCGAATGATAATAAATATGTAAATAGTTGTAATAAATAAAAATATAGTGTATAAATGTTAACAAATTAGGAAGTAAGTAAAAAAAAAAACATTTGTTATTGCAAAAGCCTATTAAACTATAGGGAGGTCTGCAAAACTCAAGCAGTTATTTTGTGTAATCGCACTACGAACTGAAAGTGATTTAAATATTACAATTAAAATAATATTAAACAATAATCACAAACATTAGGTAGTTTAATAATGTAAGAAAGTGAAAATGACGGTGATTGACGTTAAAAAACAGTGTATAGTGAAAGTGAATAGGAAATAGATCTGGTTATAAATAAGCAGTGAATAAACATATAATGTATATAAAACAACTATATAGATAATATAGTAAGATCAAACAAAGTGTACAGTAATTAAAAATAGTGGAATAGTGCACTAGAAACTAATTATATACATCAGTGACTAATGAAAAACAAGATTCAACTGAATCATGTTAATTAAAATATATAAAAACAAACCTATGACCAGTTTTTTAAAAGAAAGTTTATTGTTGAAATTATTTTGAAATAAGTCAGAACACATTAATTTGAAGCTAGACTTTTTTTACAAAAAAATTAATGTTACACGATGAATTAATGAAGGAAGACTTAAAAAAGAATGAGAAGTATAATGGTTTAATATAATGCACGGAAAACTGAAGGCCAGAAGATAAATACCAAGAAATAATCTGTAGACTAAACTACAAATTTGGTGGGATTGTCATGCTAAAATATACCTTTGATCAAACATTATTCAATTCAAAGCACAAGAACCGTAAAATGAAATAATAAAAACACTAAAAACATTTTGATTATTAATTTTATTTGTTCATTGTAATTTTTTTTATTAGTTGTTCCTATTTAAGTTGTTTCTTTTGTATGATCCAACGAACCCCTAACTCAACACACATATAAAACATCACTTTACTAAAACAGATTTATAATTATTATATTTTATTTCATATGTATGACTTTAACTGTACACAGATTTTAATTAATTTTTTATTAACCCTGAGAAAGAGTTTTCATGTTATCGAACCTAAAGGAGCTACTAACTGAAGAGAAGGGCATTGTATGTTAGTGAATCTCAATATATGTTAAAGAGAAAAGAATAATAAAATTTATTGGAATTAAGACAAGACAGAATAAAAGAGTTCAAATTTTTTATTTCACATAGTTAGAAAATAATTAATTTAACATAATTTGGCACCAACAACCTGGGGCTACAGGATATAGTTACATTGATGAAGGGTAAGATTAAGATTTAAGACTTATTATAATACTATAAAACAAAACTAACAATTATTAAAACAATAGGCTTATGCAATAACAAACGATAACAAATGATTTAACAATATATATATTATATATATATATAATTATTAATAATAAAACTTTTAACAAGAATATTTGTGTTACTTTGTAAATTACAGATGATAGTTATATTACTATCAAAACATTTGTTATTTACAAAATAAAAAAATATCCTTGTTAAAAGTTTTGTTATTCTTAATAATATAATAAACACAAGAAAATTTTGAGTATATATCAGTATATATGCGCTCAGCGACAGGCAGCGTATAAGACAAACGCTTGCAGCACCTGTGTGCACTGTTGATTGGCTGATGCGGAAACGGTTAATGTTTCGTGACTGGAATGACAGCACCTTTTTCCGTCCACACACACACACACACACACACACACACACACACACACACACACACACACACACACACACACACACACACACACACACACACACACGCACACCAGCAGAGCACATATGTGCCACTGTTCTGTATATACACAGAGTATCAACTAAGCGTACTTAGATACTTTCTCGTATCACAATTTACAATTCCGTTTGTCTACATTTTGTTATTACATCTGCAGTTGTAAAACGCTGAACGAATACTTCACAGCGCTGAATGAACATTGTCGGGACAATTACGTAGAGCTCTCGAAAAATCGAGACCGTCATTCTTCACACTTCTTGACTAGCCCGGCGTGCCGCGGCGTCTGCGTCAAGGCCGTCCCGTAGCGCTCGAGAGACTGTTCTTGTAACTATGTGAATTATGCCGGCACACCGCCGCCAAAAGAATGAAAAATTATTACGGAAGTTCTCCGGGGCGCTATATAAGCAA
This sequence comes from Magicicada septendecula, assembly GCA_034769895.1. NCBI lineage: Eukaryota > Metazoa > Arthropoda > Insecta > Hemiptera > Cicadidae > Magicicada > Magicicada septendecula. The sequence goes on along the minus strand of CM068368.1, from coordinate 868,485,680 downwards.
CAACGGGCGGCTTAGTTATTTATAGGGTGTTCCAAACCAGATAGCACCTAAGGGATTAGAAGACCCTTACTCTCGCACGGGCACTTACAACCGGCCCGGCCCGGTCCAATATATAGTATAGGTCTATACGGTCCAATTGAAAACTATAAAATTTTTAAGTTAGCTTATAATCGAAAGTAAATTAAAATGTTTGTAGCCTCTGAAATTGTGAGAAAAATTAGTCCAAACAACACATAATTGCGATAAATACGAGTATTTTAGCGATTTCAAAAGCAAACGCAGAATTGGAGTACTTAATACATATTTGTTTACAAAGTAATAAGTATGTTGGTGATATCTTGATGATTATAATAAAAAATGTATTTACAATTTGCATTCATGGTGCAAAATTACGACGGTAGTATGAAAATTTGTATTTTTTCTACAATAACAAATGCTGTCTTGCATGTAATATTCATAAAAATGTATTTTATATAGAAATGTATCCCAATGAAAAAGAAAAAAATGGCCTGATTTGATAACACACATAATACACTTTATTACAATAAAGATAAGTCGAATTGTGAGTGATTATCAAAGAAAATTAAATAACATTTGCAAAATACTAATTTCTAAAGCCAAAATGAATATTAAATTAGACTTAGTTGTACATATAAAATATATCACAACCACGTCGTGTTTGGTGTCAGTTTCTTTACAATTATATGAGCATTACAAACATGGTAAGCTTGTTTGTTAAAAAATTCATGTTATAAAAATTGCAGTTACGTAGTGGACGCACCAGTAGATGAGTCATACCCGAGGCGTGCGGACCAGCTGCCTTTGTGTGTGTGGGTGTGTGTTAGTAAGGGTCTCCTAATCACTCAGGTGCCATGCTACTAGGAACGCGGTATAGTTACACCTGGCGATGTTGTAGAGTGCGGATCAAATGACTGTTACGGATTACTGGAAAGCGATTATTGCGTTATACCTAGTGCGGATCTCTTAGCAGTTGACATTATTTTTGCATGTGGAGAAATTTAACTTGAATTATTGTGTGAGAGTACCTTGTTGATTGCAAATTGTTATTTGTGACTAATTAAAGCTGGTAATTATTGACTTCGTTGGTGTCTGTATTTTGTTTCCACTGTACCATACGACGATCCGTGAGACCGTTGTGACAGTAGTCTTTGTTCTCTTCTACTTTAACGGAGACTCAAAGAGACTGGAAGAATTAGGATGGCAGTAATAGGTGAATATAGCGCAACCGCTGATTTTCTTCTTCTTCTTCTTCTTCTTCTTCTTCTTCTTCTTCTTCTTCTTCTTCTTCTCCTTCTTCTTCTTCTTCTTCTTCTTCTTCTTCTTCTTCTTCTTCTTCTTCTTCTTCTTCTTCTTCTTCTTCTTCTCCTTCTCCTTCTCCTTCTTCTTCTTCTTCTTCTTCTTCTTCTTCTTCTTCTTCTTCTCCTCCTTCTCCTTCTCCTTCTCCTTCTCCTTCTCCTTCTTCTTCTTCTTCTTCTTCTTCTTCTTCTCCTTCTCCTTCTCCTTCTCCTTCTCCTTCTCCTTCTCCTTCTCCTTCTCCTTCTCCTTCTTCTTCTTCTTCTTCTTCTGCTTCTGCTTCTGCTTCTGCTTCTCCTTCTCCTTCTCCTTCTCCTTCTCCTTCTCCTTCTTCTTCTTCTTCTTCTTCTTCTTCTTCTTCTTCAGCACTACAACCCAACGTGATCCCTGGCTTCCAACACCAATTTTCTCCGATGTCTCCTATCCATTACCATCTCCACGTAACCCCTCCAATTCATTCTTCTTAGACCTTTCAGCACATCGTCCAACCATCTTATCCTAGGTCGAGCCCTCTTTCCGCTTTTATAAACTAGCACCATCAGGATTTTCTTTGGCATACGCTGATCATCCAACCGCTCTAGGTGATCTAGCCACTGTATTCGTTGGACCTTTACGAATCTTACAATGGCCTCATGTTTCAATAGCTCATCTCTTTCCTGCATCAAATCAATACAAAACATGACACAATATTCAAAGCACTCAACATCGAAAATACACAAAAAACTAACACATACACCACAATCACACACAATAAAACCAATTTGAAGTACCAGAAGCCAACACGAAGCCACAATAATAATAGTCAACCAACACATATGTACTTCACCAGACACAAAAACTGGAAGGCTGAGGATGGGTACAAGATGGTACCCGAAACATGTTCCTAATAAGGAAAAAAATATCTTGAGGTAAATTAATTATAAATATTAAATGTAATATATATATATATATATATATATATATATATATATATATATATATAAATGGTTGAAGATAACGGGAGCGCTGATGGAAGAGGTAAAATAAAGTTGGTACACACACTTAAGTCTATACATACTCAGAAAAAAAAGTGTCTAAATTGAGCGACAGAAATCTAGAGACGAGTGAAGTGAACTAAAAAGTTATACTTCATCAATTTCGTGGCGGTGACACTTTAAATTTTTCAGTGGTTTCAGAATAAATCACAGACTTGAAATAGTGCAACGTTGCATAAAACATTGTCTGTACAAAACCAAACGACTGCCAACTGTCTCTGAGGAAAAAACACACTTCTGCATCAATCCGCATCTCGCACAGAATCAAAAATGCAACAACGGTAGAATATTTTATTCGGCGAAATCGAGGAAGATTTTAAATAATCAAAACTATCATATTCTTGTTACAATGTTTTTCGTCAAACGCTAGCTTAATATATTGTGAAATGTTTTGAACAGTCATTGAACACAGATGAGAAATACTTGACATATTTACCTGTAAACGTGTCCATAATTAATTAACACCGAAAAATATTTTAATATTCTGTGACGCCTACGAGACACAAATAACAGGCGTAGTAGCGTACGTGACGCTTGTAACCAGCAGTTTTACGCGATTTATTATTAAACTAACACAGTGTTTTCCATGGACAGGAATTTTGTGTTTCTATGAATAATTATGAATTGTTTATTAGATTTTTTCAACGTCTACTTTATTAACAATATGTTAATGCCCTTCAAAACACTCAAATATTATTCTAGGACAATGAAAATATTCGGTAAACCTTTAATAAATAGTATCTCCTGATTGGTTTATGTATTTTAAATCTATCTGTAAAGTAAACAGAATTTATTAAACGTTTTAATGTTGTGAAAGAATTTCTGTATTTCTACACATATCATCCAACGTCAAACAAAATTTAAAAAAGCTATTTACAAAATTTAAGGGTATATACACACACACACACACACACACACACACACACACACACACACACACACACACCTTTGTAAAAGACAAACTGTTCTTTGTTAAAAACATATTACTAAAAAAAACCAAGAATGTCATCGTTAAAAACATAAAAAAGGGCGAGACGGTGACATTAGATGAGGTGAAAGAGAGAGATAGAGAGAGAGAGAGAGAGAGAGAGAGAGAGAGCGAGGGAGAGACGGAGACAAAGGGTGGACGTTTGTTAAAATGTGTACAGTATATACGATCAGATTGACGCAAACCTGCAAATCTGCTCTTTCTGTAAGCCTGCAAAATTGTAAGTTTGTAAATAGGGCAAACGTTGGTGCTCTTACCTAATCAGAACTGCAGGTCAGAAAAAAGTTACTAAACCATAAGCCTTTCTTAAGCTACTTTGTATATTTGATACCTAGAAGAACAGAGGAAATGAAAAATACTGTGACCAGTCTTAAACAGAATGAAAAGACGTAAAGTTATACCTTCACTGACTAGATGAACACACATAAGTAAGTTATACAAACCATCACTCGGGACTATTTGTGATTCTCCATCACTTTTTCCTTCCATGTTCCGTAAGGAAATAGAAGTGTGGTGATCGCGACAAAAACCGTGTTTGAGATGAGAGCTGATTCTGATATTGTACTACATTCAAAACGTGAAGAAAAGTCATTTTTCGGTAAGTGTCTGTGTGTAGAATTTTTTCTATGGCGAACTATAACTGCCGCAAATTCAAACAAAATGAAATAATTTTTTGCATATATGGCCGAGTTGCAGAGGACTCAAAGTCTATTGATTTTGGTAAATATCGGTTAAGGAAGAGGGGTAGTTTACCTGCAACGTTTTACGTTTTAAGAAGAGTAAAGAAGTTAATTTTGATATATAAAGATCCTCAAAAGGTCATAATAATCCACTGTAGAAAGGTAGATTAAAAGGGGAGGGTGTAATTTTTTCACGTTTGGTATTGACTTAATGAGTTAGACGAAATAAAAATAAAAATGTATTTAATTTTTTTCAAATAATGGTAATTGTTAACAATAAAATAATTTTGTTGCCAGGCAATAAAATTATATTTTTTTATTTTATTTTAATTTAAATCATCTATGCGTGAACATCCGCAGCAAATTATTTTGTGACCACATAATTACGTAATTATGTAAAAATGTAATTAATGCGTGATTATCAGCGTAGTTCAGTTTCTTTATAAGAAAAAAGTTCCCAATTTTTATACATAAAATGACTCGAAAATAACACGATATTAAACGACTACCCTATAATAACAAAAATATTTATACAAAGTGAATATAGTGTGAGGGTAGGAGATATTTTTTTAGAAATTATCGAACTGAATTCAAGTAAATGAGATTAAATATAAATCTTAGATCATGGAAGTCATGTATGGTTCTCCATACCAATTTTTTTTCATTCAGTTCTTCGTCCCATACAAATTCTTACGTCCGTACGTTCATACAAATGAATTTAAGTCCGTTTGTTTAGATATGATTTTGGAACGATGACAGTTTTCTGACTTCAAAGTTCGTGACAAAATGTAGTAGGGCCGAAGAAAATATCCACTTTTTTACCAGAATTAAATAAGACGCAAAACGGGGGACCCTCCTCATTTATTCTGTTATGTTTGTATAATACTCCGTAAACTGAAAGATTTCATTCCCGACAAAACATTTATTAATGAGAACAGTCTACTAACGCCAGTACGAACAAAAAATATTGGGATTGTTCAGAAGTGTTGGTGTGGGGGGATAGTATTTTCCGTCGTCCTTCAAGCTGACCCTCTCACTCTCTCTCTCTCTCTCTCTCTCTCTCTCTCTCTCTCTCTCTCTCTCTCTCTCTCTCTCTCTCTCTCTTACACACACACTGTCACCTCTCTCTATTTCCCCCCTCTCTCTATCTCTCACACACACTCTCACACACACACTCTCAACTCTCTCTCTCTCTCTCTCTCTCTCTCTCTCACACACACACACACTCTCAACTCTCTCTCTATCTATCTATCTCTCTCCCTCCCTCGCTATCTCTATCTCTTTCTCTTCCAGTTTTTACATCCGAACAACACACACACCCGCACGCTCATGCTTTGACATTTGTAACGACGAAATTAGCGAAACAAGACCGGCAAAAATTACTTATAATAAGACACTGTCTCGCTAACTGTCGTAAGCTGGATTATAAAAGAAAATTTGTACTAAAGGAAAGTGACAGTAGAGCGTATTTTGTTTCGTACAATCTAGTCAAACCATAAAGTAGAAATCACTTTATATCTGTACAAAAAACCACGGTATTTGGTAACCTCAACAATAAATTTTTGGAAGTAGTAGCGTCTTGCAGTTCTGCTTCATACGTTTCTAATCTTAACGTACACAAGTACTCTATAACTAAGCAACTAAAGACTCGCATGTGCTCACATAATGTGAGAGGGGGGAGAGGGAGAAAACTTAGTTAAAGTTGCATTAGTCATAGTTTATTAAATAACGTTTCCAGTATGTGAACATTGGCTATTTTTTTTTTATCGGGGTCAAAAACGTCCTACGACGTTGTCCGAAGCCCAACTTTCATTGTTGTCTGTCGTTTCAGTTTTCATCGTTTAGTCCTCTATCACTCGTATTGATCTTCTTATGCCTTCTATCCATGTTTTCTTGGGTCTTCGCTTCTTTCTGTGATCTTTAGGCATCCATCTCATTGTTTTCTTTGGTAGTCGGTCTTGTCCCATTCTTTGTACGTGCCCGTACCAGATTAATCGTTTTTTAACATGATAATGTTTTTAGGCTGGGGGTCATTCCACAAAAACGTCATCGAAAAATGTAACGCTTCCACACTTTCGATTCCCCACTGTCTAGAAATTTGATATGTAAACGCATCAAGACAGAAATAATCGCTGCTGACATTGAGTTTAGCAAACGTTTTAGTGAGAATAAATTTGGTTTTACATGCTCTGTTTGTGATCGTCTGTGGTTTGGAAATGATTTACGTAATCCACCAAACGTAATCCACATTATACGTTTCAAAAGCCTAAAAACATTATCATGCTTCGATGTTTCGGTTTCGTCGAAATTCTTTGAATGCTTAGGTGCATAAATAGCGAGAGGGAGAGAGAGAGAGAGAGAGAGTTTAATTTGCATATATGGAGGGGTTGAAAGTTAGTCGCGAAATCAGTATTTTTTTCCAATGCAGTCGATGATTATCTTTTGTACGCCCATTTCTTGTTTGATCGTTTTATTTCGTATTCGCTCTAGCCTTGAAATTCTAGCAGCTCGTCTTAAAGCATCCATTTCTGTACCTTCTGACTTTCTTTTTAGCTGTTCCTTTAATCTCCATGTTTCGGATCCGTACATCAACGTGCTTTTAATCATACTATCGTATATTATTTTCTTCCTGTCTTTTCCAATTTATGTGCTCCATAGAATCCCATGGCTAACTTTTATTTATTACAAAATCAGAATAAAATATCTTTTATTATATAAACTACTAACACAAGTTCCGAATACTATTTATGTGTTAGCTTTCTTTTCTCAAAAGTTTTTAAGTTTTTTTTTTTTTTGCCTAAAGTTACATATACACAGTTCATTTTCCTGCAGTTGATGATAATGTAGAAGGTGATAGATGAATCTTTGAAGTACTCAGGGAAAATCCAGTCTCAGGAGGTGGTGTCAGGTCATGCAGATCTCGGTCTGTGAACGTAGACCTTTTTGTAATGTAACTGATATCGTTGTAAAAATGATATCAGCAGTTATGAAAATAACTGAAGAATGCCTTTAGAGCACTTAAATCATCGGTTAAGAGTATGGGGCTTGTTATAAATGAAAATAAAACAAAGTTTATGGCTGTGGGAAGCAATAATGATAATATTTCAAATATACTAGCATATGGCTACAATTTTGAAAGAGTAAAATGCTGGGGACATATGTCGATACTGAGAATATCTGCACAAAAGAAATTGAAAGAAGAATTCTGGTTGCTAATAGAAGTTATTACAGGCTGAATAAACATTTTAAATCTAGAATATTAACCACAAAAACTAAAGCCACGCTTTATAAGACATTGGTGAGGCCTCTATTAACATATGGCTCTGAGTACTGAGTATTCAAGAAAATTGATTAATCGAGGCTGGAGGCTGGCTAAAGTTAAAAGGCGGATACCGAGAAGGATCCATGGACAAATTCAACAAGACGGAGTCTAGAGAAATAGACATAATAATGAATTATATGCTAAGCGCAATGACATTACAGTTATCCGATTGGCCAAAATTAATAGATTAAGATGGACAGGACACGTTCAGTGAATGGATGACAAATGTACGCCAAAAAAAATTATGAAACACAAGCCAATGGGAAATAGGAAGATTGGAAGACCGAAGAACAGATGGTGGACCATGTCGGTAGTGATGCGACGAAGCTGGCCGCAGTGAATTGGTGGCGGATGGCTGAGGACAGGAATAAGTGGAAGCAATTTCTTTTAAAGGCCAAGGCTGTAGAACCAAGGATGTTTGTATGTATGTATGATTTCGTTGTAAAAGGGCTTCTGTATGGAAATATTGATTAATGTTGATCTTTTCTGCTATACAGGGAACGACGTCAGCAACACGATACGTCTTTTGCAAATTCTCGACTTCAGTGGTTTTTTGAGATCTATTGTTTTAAATTGCAAGAAACTCTTGCTCAGTAGTTCCAAAACTGGTTTTAATGATGAGATATGGTAAAAAAAAATGTTAGTTACCATACATTGATGACACGTTGAGAGCATGGAATTCCAGAGTGACTTTGGGAATATAACTTAACTAAAATTCTCCACACGGGCACCGGACACTATTGGCGCGCGCCTCTGATACCGTGCAGAACTTGAAGATGATATAGACACCGAAATACCTCCCACTTGGTACCAAGCAACTAGCAGTTGGCCTATATACGTAACAGTGACAAAATTAATGCCGTTTAGTTTAGTAAGAGTAAAAACAGTCCGTTTTGTCTCAACAAATATTTCAAATTGTCCGCCAACGACAGTGGTCATTTTCCTTCCGTACAGTAAAATATATAAACGAGGGACCGGACCAAATGCTTTTTGTGCTAAAACTCAAAGAGAACTGAATTATAAACATAATAAGACTTAACTAAAATTTCACACTTTTTGTAAAAAAAAAATTTTTCTCACAAAAAAAATAACTGTTATAAATAGTATCGATCTACTAACGCCTGTTGGAGAAAAAGACATTTAGTACTCTGGCTGAACTGGCAGAAGCTCGAATAATGATAATACTAATTTTAAATAGGGACGGTAATGATAAAGAGCTGAGAGAATGTTCGGCAGTGTGTGGGTGTGAGACCACGTGGATGGTGGGAGGGGAGGTAAACAGCGTTTCTCATTGTTTACAGCGAAACGTGGTATACGCACTGAACCTCCCGACACCCCCCACCAAACACACACAGTTACATTGTTGGATTTTTTAACGACAAATTTAGTTGGACAGAAGAGCGGCAAAAGTACTGCTCGCTAACTGCTGTAAGCTGCGATACACAAAAACCAAGAAGAATTAATATTAAAGAAATGTGACAGCGTGCGTATTTTGTTTTACGAAATCTGGTCTGCGTTTAAATACTTTTTGTTTATACCCTAAAACAGTACAATTTAGTAGTCTATACAGTAAACATACGGGAAACGAAAGTAGTCGCGCTTTACAATTTTGTGTAATGGTTTTTGCGCTTTTGTATGCTTTGTATTTTTTCAGACCTTATTTCAAGGCTACTTTGGATTTTTATTTATATACATTAACGACATGTTGAGAGCATGAAAATCCAGAGTGACTTCGGAAATACAGCCTAACAAGTCAATTTGTATAGGTTCCCTGCTATATGCGGATGACATAGTTCTTGTTCAAGAAAATGAGGATGATTTACAAAGATCTATGTTTCAATTACAAGAAGGGGCTAGAGAGTACTTACTGACAATTTCAGTAAAAAAAGACCACAACCACGGACTTTAAAAGTAAATATCCAGTGAGGACTAAGATGGTTATAAACAACACCACTTTAGAACAAGTGAGCCGTTTCATATATCTCGGCTGTGCAGTAAGCTACGAATGTGAATATGATATGAGAGAGAAGATAAATAAATTTAGGAATATTTGTAGTACGATTCACAGAAATCTTAGAAATAAAACAAAACACGGCACAAGGATTAAATTTTATAAGGCGATTGAAATAACCACGTTGATTTATACGAGTGAGGGGTGGGTCATGCCAAAAAAGGAAAGCGGCAACATTCAGAGTGCTGAAATGCAGTTTCTTCGAAATACTTTAAATTATACATTGCACGATAGAATAAAGAATGAATATATAAGAGCAGAACTAAAAGTAAAGACCGTAAATGATATTAGTTTACTTTACAGAAGACAATGGTGGGATCATTTGCAGAGGATGATAGACGATCGATTGCCGAAAGCGGCACTGAACTATATACCCATTGGTAGAAGATACGTGGGTCGTCCGAGGATGACATGCGTGCCGGAACAGGTTTATACAACCTAATCCTTGAAGAAGAAGAAGAAGAAGAAGAAGAAGAAGAAGAAGAAGAAGAAGAAGAAGAAGAAGAAGAAGAAGAAGAAGAAGAAGAAGAAGAAGAAGAAGAAGAAGAAGAAGAAATAGTGACAAGTACCAAAATCAGATCGGTTACAAAGCACAGTAAGTCTACTTTTGACAGGTCTATGTCATTCAGGAAACATTTATCCGCTTCAAGAAATATTTGGCACTTTAACCACCGCATGCTATTCAAGAATTTTATGTACACTATAAAACTGTTGACGTCTTCTCGGTCATTAGAAAATTCCTAGTCATGTAAAATATTCACACCGCGCACTGTTCTACGGCACAAAATAAAATAGTGAAACCTCCGCACACTGAAATACTTCTTTATCTATTCATATAAAACTCAAAGTCTGAGGATTTGTTTCTTTGTATTGAATACAAATTCACACCGTTCCATGCCACGCACGATTTAGGCCATTTTAATTATGCGTATAAAGATATCAACAACACCATGGAGACCAGAATTCATTACCATAGTAACAAGTAAATAAACGAATGCTATTTAGTGGCATTGGAACTGTACCTTTGTCCGATCCTGCAGTACATTTTCGATGTTTTTAATATGCTATTGTATCTATATATTACGATGTGGAAAAGAAGAAGTGCACTAATTGTAAATTGTCCTATTTCTTAATGCAAAGCGAAAATACGTGTTGTTTTCATTTGTGAGGTTAGATGACAACGGTTTTTGGTTTTTAGTTTACTGCTGAAATAAATAAAAGCCACGGTTGAGAAAAACATAACGTTTTATGTGTATATACAATATGCTTGTAACGCAGTAACACTTAAAATAAAGAACCTAACGTTTTTGAGTTAACGCGTATTTGTACGCATATGAAACAAAACACTGCTATATTGAATATTTAAAAATCAGTCACCTGTCCAGAAAGAAAGTCAATGTACTTTCAACTAAAACTATTTGCTCCTTGGTAGGCCGATCCCAACTTGCACATAGTAGGTATGGCTTATCGGTAATTTTCCTATCTCTGCTTTCCCTCTCCCTCTCTGTACGCGCGTGCGTACAGAACCACAAACATTACGGTTATTTAACTATACAGGTTAAAGGGAAACGAGGAATATTCCCAACTGCCAGTTAATGCTCGTTCCGTTTCGTCGCACTTTTAATTGCATACTTCCTCCAGGAAGTATTGACTCAAGTGTACAGGAGAATGCGAATACAAACGTGTTTGTTTATCATTATTACGTACTTCTCGAAAAATAAATCAATTTCTTAGCTATTTGTACAGTTCTTTAGCCGGTAAACACGGTCAGTATAAACAGATCTCTCTTTTAATTGGGTCCAGTAACATAGAGTCAGGATATGTGATTACTATTGTTACATTTTTAACGAGGAATTGCTGTGTAATTGCTGTATGTAACGTCATCTGTGTGTGTGTGTGTGTTTGGGGGGGGGGTGAGAAGGAAAGCTGAGGGCGAGAGAGGTCTGTACTTACGGTATGTTGTTTTCTCAGGCGTCGGTGTGTGTGTGTGCGCGCGCGCGCGTGTGTGCAAATAAGAGTCATTCAGAGGAACAATGAAAGTATTCTCTTTACAAAAAATCGGTATGGAGAACCATACATGACTTCCATGTTGTAAGATTTATATTTAAAATCATTTAGTACTTGAATTCGGTTCGATAAATTCTAAAAAAATATCACCCACCTTGTAAATCGGGTTTTATGTTTGACAAATTGAATGAAATATTTCCACAGAAACTACTTCTTTGCTGCCGACACTATCATTTTCAATTATACATAAAATTATATCCCCCCCCGACCACCGTCAACTACCTACGCTTTTCATTTATAGATATTTCATCTACCTTTCTACAGTGGATTATTATGACTTTCTTTATTGACTTTATCAAAATTAAGTACTTTTGTTAAAACGTAAAACGTTGTAGGTAAACTACCCCTTCTCGTTAACCGATCTTTACCAACATCAATGGGCCTCGATTCCCCCTATAACTCAGGCACATATTCAAAAAAGTATTTGATTCTGTTTGAATTTGCGGCAGTTATCGTTCGCTATACAAAAATTCTAAATACAGAGACCTTTCGGAAAATGACTTTTCTTCATGTTTTGAGGGTAGGACAATCAGAATCAGAACGAATACGATTTTTTCGCGATTACCATACTTCCGTTTCCTTACGGAACATGGAAGTAATACGTACATACAAAATAGTAATGAACGGCATAATGTACGTAGTTTGTGGGTGCGTATTTTTTGTACCTCTGTGATGTATTGTCCGGTGTAACTGCCAGAACGTAACATATAAAAACGGTATGGAGAACCATACATGACTTCCATGATCTAAAATTTATATTTAAAATCATTTTCAAAATGAAATATTTCCTTAGAAACCACTTCCTTCTTCAGACGTACTGTGGTCACTAACGTATACCACCTCACGTTAGCGTACTCGATTTTCACTGATGATGGCAGTCGATGGCACTGCCGAAACGTCTGGTTTTGCAAAAACATTGCAGAAAACACGGCCAAACAGCCCGGGGAGGAATTTTAGAAACAAACTACTACTTTGTTGCCGATAACGTAGTACACATAAAAAATTATCCCCTCCTCCTTCAACTACCCTTTTTCTTTTATATATATATTCCATCTACCTTTCTACAGCGGATTATAATGGTCTCCTTTTCAGGATACTTTATTTATCAAAATTAAGTACTTTAGTCTTGTTAAAACGTAAAACGTTGCAGGTAAACTACCCCTTTTCCTTAACCGATCTATCTTCACCAAAATCATAGGCCTCGATTCCTCTACAACTCGTAGAGGTTTACCACTGGTTAGACATGGGACCGACACAACATATACAATTTTGTACAAACCGCCAATATCTCAAAAACGAAAAGAAGGATTTTATTGAAACAAAAACCAAACTAAAATTTGTAATTCTTTCTAAATTTCACTCGCTGACACCATATAGCTATACCTTGTAGAATGAAAGTTTGTCGCATGCCAAAAATTACACTACATGCAAATTAACAAAAAGTTCATAACATGGGACCGTTTTGAATCTCTGCTATTAAGTTATTAAAGTTATTGGTTCAAATTTATGTCTAAAAACATCCTCAAACTTCAAGGAACACGGTGGTGAAAGAAATTTTTTATCGGATCAGTAGGTTTCTGAGGTTAGCCCAGACAACGATACAAACAAATTTTACCTTTTTATAATAATAGTAGGCCTACCTATAGATTGCATGCTGTACGATGCAACTGACTGCAGAACAGTTGCAGCCTGTTTTTACTACCATGCTTCATGTAGTTTCATGTAGGCTTGAAATCAGTTGCATCCAATCAGTAACACAGGTCTCAGGGAACACATAAAGTACTGCCGTTTCCTCTGTGAATGGGAAAACCAAGCCAGAATTTCTCATTCCAAGATGAAATAAAATAATTTGTCAATATTAATCATAGTTTTAGTGGATGGTTAGTGGAGGATCGGTCAATAATACAAATTTTAGCTATTTTGCGTCGACGTTTCGACAATATTTATTGTCATCTTCAGGACCTGTGTATGAAATACAATAGAAATATCAAACATAACGAAACAATTAAATATTTGGGTGAACGTGTCGGTGTATGTGAGTGTGTGCGTGCGTATGTATGTATCATTTTATATGTGAAGACTTATGATAGTTTGTTTACATCTTCAAATTATCTTTAAGAAAACGAGCAAATTATAGTATGAGAGAACTTAATTTATACAGTATTACAATTTAAATTTGTTGTAATTTGTTGTTACTGTCGCATTGTTGCAATAATGGTTATTTCACATTTCAGGGACAATTTTTTAAACAAACATATGGCACTGCTATGGGTAGCAGTCTCGGGCCCATCTTAGCTGACATTACCATGACCTGAAGATGACAATAAATATTGTCGAAACGTCGACGCAAAATAGCTAAAATTTGTATTATTGACCGATCCTCACTGACCATCCACTAAAACATTCATTGATTGAGGGTCACTAAAAATTTAAGGATTTAATTAATCATACTGATTACAGCGAGGAATAAAACTTTTAAAACCATAAAGAAAAAAATTGTTCTAATGATGTTGAACAAAATTGTTTCAAGTAAATATTACTATGATAATTACGTAACACTCTCAAAAAATTGAGAGTATCGTTCTATATAATTGAGAGTACACGTTTGTCGACTAGCCCAGTGCGTGCAGCGTCTGTACCAAGGTCGCTCTTTCACGTATGCTCCAGACTGTTCGAGCTCTTGTAACTACGAAAATTATACCGGCACGCCGCCAGGAGTACGGAAAATTATTTTGGAACCTATCCGGGATCTGTATAAGCAACAGCGGCCGGCTTATAAGTTAGTTTATTACACCTGACTATATTGTAGAGTATGGATCGAGTGGTTTTTGCCGATTAGTGTAAAGTGATTATTGCGTAAATAGTGTAAAACCGTGACTAGGTGACATTAATTGTTGGACGTAATGATCTTGAATTACTGTATACGTGTGCTTGTTGATTTTTCATTGTTGAGTGTGACTAATTACAGTTGGTAATTAGTGACTTCATTGGTGTCTGTTATTTTGTTTCCACTGTAGAATACGACGATCATTGTGACCGTCGTAACACTTTTTATAGGTAAAGATATAAAACAAATACTATGATTGAAATTTTATGGTATCTTCTTCTTCTCATCTTCAAGGATTAGATCATATAAACCTGTTTCAGATCCCATCTCATCCTCGGACGACCCACGTCAGATTTTTACATCAGGGGTCCATGTCTTGTGGATAGGGGTTTGGCAATCCCGATGTGCCCTAGTTAGATTCTCACGTTGCTTCAACTTCGGTGAGATCCCATCCTTTAGTATTTTCTGTCTAGTCTCTCTTGACTGCCTCTTGTTCTTTTCTGACCCCGACGCTATTAGAGTAATCGGGGACTAGGGTGTCTTCCTTTTTCAAGTCTAATTTCTTAATTTTAGTTGGGTTAGGATCTTAAAGCGCTCACTGATGCCGACAAGTAAGCACTAGAAATACTAAGAAACTTTCAGTATCGGAATAACTGATACAAAGCCACTAAATCCTATCTCAGAAAGAGAAATGTGAGGGCGAATCTCCATCGCCCCAAAACAGTAGCCTTTAGGCTAAGGTATAGTAACCCGGAGTCTCTGGTCCTCCTGGAAGCGGGTTGTGCAACAGCCCAGTAACCTGTTCATGTAAAGCTTTGAAATACTTGTGGTATCCAAAGCAGCCTCGGAGGAAAGTTGATGTTATTTATACATTATTTTGAAGCACGTGTAACGAATAATTCGTTAGTTTCTACTACGTAATCATTTAAGCGCTCAGTGTTATTTATTGCAATATTATTTTTTATGTATTTTTGTGCGTTGCTGTGAAGTATAAGAACAGCGTATGTAATGATGCGCGACGCGCATTAACAATGAACGCCAGTTCCACGTGATTTACGTGATAGAAATCACAAGCCTTCAAGCTTTTATCACAAAAACAACAATTCATTTTGTAGTAGATTATGTTTAAACAATTCCCAAGGTGAATAAATAAAAGAATATTGCGCGTTTGTGTAGACAATAAACATAAGAGAGAGAATGCGCTTTTGTTGGCTATGACAAAAGGCGGTCCAAAATTAAATAGAAGACCCCGTCTGTCCTAATTCACTACTGGCGCAAGGGCAGAACGGTATTATATTTCCATTAAAGCCAAACAGTAGTGGGCTATTTATTTTCCTTCCAACCAACCAGCCAACCGGCGCTTTACTGGAATGTAGTTCAACATACAGAAAGTGAACGCCCCACTGGCAAACATAACGGGGTGAAATCGAATCGCCTGTATTTGCGTTGTCTGAAAGCTTCGTGCAACAACGCAGTTTGGTTTTGTTTGTAAAATAGCAAGGAAACTAAGCCTTTGTTACTTTCATTGACAAACGCCAGTCATATATTTGTTATTATGTATATTAATATTATTTCACTACAGGGAGGAATTAGCTTAGCTATCCTGATCCCCGTGTATAACCTACGCCGTCATATTCAAACCATCCTCACAGTGGCGTACTTAGGGGCCACTGGAGGAGGCCCGGGGCGGATTTCCTTCCGGGGCCCCCCTCCCATAAGGCGGGTCTTTATAACCCAATTTATCTTTAAGTAATACATAGCAAAAACACTTTACTGTTATATATTTATTGCCTAATCACTGTATTGATACATATAGTTAGGAAACGTTGTAGGAAGCTGTAGTAATGTTTGAAATAAAAATCCACTTAATATAAAAACAAAGTTTGAAGAAATAATAGAAATAGTTTTATTTGTAGACTGGATTAAATTTATTACAATACTTTATAATATACAATAAACTTATATACTGGAAAACAAATTTATCATTACTGCAAACAATACTTGGCAATTTTTATTTCAAGTCAGTTAGCAGTTTTAGTGCAAATAAGGTGAACTTTCTATAATAGCCGTTTTCTAGTGTTGGCCTCGGAAACTGACTCCAACTTATCCACTATTCGGTAAAAGTTCTGATAAGAGATTTTAAATAAATTGTTTTTGTCCTGAAATGTTAAATATTGTTCACTGGTGTAATATCCTTTAGTGTAAGCCTACATGTTATCTCCCGGTATTTCAGTCCGCCGTTTAGGTTTTCGTACCGAGGCACGGCCTTCTTGAGTCGCTGCCGTTGCCGTCTGTGCTGTTTGGGGTTCAATTTGCGACTTCCGACTGCGTAGTGAGGCATTGACGCCACGAACAACTGACTTTTCTTTTTTAGTATATATATATTTCTAATATTAAAATTACCTTTATAATTTGTTTTATAAATATCTGTAAACATTTTATGAGGTTGGTTTGTAAGGTGGATTTAAAAATAATATGAAAAAATCTTAGGAAATCGATTAAATTCTGGACCTTCTCTAGTGTTGCGTTTCAGGACGTGACAATAGAACATTTGAAAATAAATGAAAAAATTACCAAAGGAACTTAACGAAACTTTTCCAAATCTGGAGGCGCCCTACTAAGCGGGGCTCGGGGTAGTCCGTCCCCTTCGCCCACCCTTAGTCCTCTACTGCATCCTCTTCTACAGAAACCATGTTATTGTACAGGCTCCTCATTATTTAATTCTTTCTTCCTGGACACCCACCTTTTCAAACAAACGCTTTAAGAACTATAGTTTATAGCAGTGGCGGCTGTTGTTATGGTTGTAGCTTTGCACAGCTACTGGTAGAGAATAACTAAATTTTAAAGTAAGAACGAAAACATTAAGCAGGTAAGAAGTGTCATCAGTTTCGACAGAAAATATATTAGTTTCTATGCGGCAATGTTTACATACAATTCAAATGTGGCCCGCAGGCTGATGGTTGTAGGCCGATTGAACCTTCCGTTGTAATGGAAGACCCAGAGACCCATAAGACGTAACGATTGTTAAAGTTATTCTTGTTTATATCTAAAGTTAGCCTTAATATAACACGCTAATATTTTACCATGCTAACATATTATTCTTGTGACTACCTGCCGCAATTACGATAAAATATAATTCTATCATGTAGCTTAATTCTTGTGTGTGTGTGTGTGTGTGTGTGTTTGTGTGTGCGTGCGCGTGCGGTAATGTGTGCGTGTGTGCGCCCTGTATAAAACAAGCAGAGATAGAGTGTAGAAATGTTGTGAAGAGTCCGTTTAAATTAATTGTAGACGTAGGGTAGAAATAAAGAGAAATGAGTCAAGACACACTACTATTCGAGACATCGAGGACTCCTCACCGTGAACTGGATGAACCGTCCACTTAATCAAAGCGAAACAGTTGATCCCAATGGTAAACCGCAAGAACTTAAACTGAGTTTGTTTTGGCATTACAGTATGTCATAATTTTAAAATCAGAATAACGTTCTGCTGAGAAACTTAAGTAGGACAGTGCCATTTCAATACCGCCAACATCGCACGAAATTTGGGATTTTGTTGATGTGGATGCTAGGGAATTCCATTCAAGTTGTCACAAGTCGTCTTCCTGCTTCTGCAGGCGCGTCTTACTTTAAAATCTCAAGCGTTATTCTTGTCGTCAGTCAGGTCAAGTATGCTGTCTTCTAAAAGCATTAGGTGAATAAATATTTTCCCTTAAAAATAACTACAGACTCATATTCACTACCATGGTTATTATATAATGTACAGTCCTACTTTCTTAAACGGAAATATACGTTCCAGTTACACATTTTTCTACGGTTTTAAAATTTCGCTGTATTTTTCTTCTTTATATCAAGAAAAACATTTTCAAAAACAATGAAACATAAAAATTTTACATTCATGTGATGACAACATAAAGATCCAAGCTTGTAAATCCGCGGTCAGGTATTATTTTCCTCAGATGTACCATTAAAAATGCAACCATCTTCAACAGTGATTAGTCTTGTTTTTCTTGAACAGTTCTAGGACCGTTGTCATGACAATACTTTCTATAGTTTTCCAAGATTTCTTTGTTACTGTCGCTTGTACACTGTTGTAAATAGTAACAGTAAATAAATAGATTTTAAAACGATGACTTCATAATTCATCATACGCACTATTATTTACATTATCTGTAGTATCTAACGTCTAGTATTTATTTTTGTCCATCTCTCTCCTTTCTTCTTTCAGTTTCTCCGCCTTTTTTATGAAAGCCTCGGTTCTTTTCTATTTTTTTTTTGAAATTTTATGGTGTCTGCCCTAAATGTTTTGAAGCTACCTTATTTTGACATTCTTTCATGCTCCCAAATCAAATTAAATGCTTTGCCTCTTTGTTTTGGTTACATTTATATCTCCTTCATTTTCGTATTTTAGGAAAAGTTCTTGAAGTTACAAATTCTTCTTTCATAATCCATGTGTCATCTTGTTATTTGAATTAGCAGTCTCTGTAATTCCAACTTTGTCGTGTTTACTACTTGCCGTGTTCCGGACGAGGCCTTTCAGTGTTTCCACCATTTTCAAGCCCTAAACCACGAATCTTTATTGATTTCATACAACCTGAAATCAACCATGCATCTGCAACCTTTTTTTAGACGTGTGTAATTCCGTCCTCAACCTTTTTTATTTTTTACCAACCTTTAAGAATATATTTAATTACGGTTTTCTAAACGCACCTTGTATTCCAACTCCAGGTAGTAGAGGGTTAGAAGGTAAACATTATCGGGGACTATATTATTAAAATGTAAGACTTGTTACGTCTGTACTCTGCAAACTTACACAATTTTTCCAACTCTTGATTGCCCCGTTAATTACTATTCTTAATAGACTACACGCAGCAATGCACCAGTTGTGTTTACAAGTTAAATAATTAAAGTTGTACGAGTTACTGTTGTCTGCGCCAGAGCAGTCTGACTTTGCTTCCGTTTCCGAAACAATTAATTAACTAATTAATTTAACATTTCCGTACTGTCTTATGCACCTGCTGAATTCTGCAATTCCTTATCTCTTACTATATACACATAACTCATAGGTTTTTTTAATGTTTTACAAAATAGTAGTTTGGAGTTTGTGGATACAGATCCACAAATTCCCGCTGCTGGTGGGAAGACGAAGTTTTACTCAAGTGTTGGTTGGAAATACGAGGGGCGGATGATAAGTAAGGCACAGGCTCATGTAATTCGCAAATAAAAAGGGGTAGTCAAATGTAACGTTTATTTTTCCACGTAGTTACCATTTACAGCTACATATTTCTTCTAACGGCGAACCAGTTGTCTCAATCCGTCAATGAAGAATGTCGGTGGTCTTTCCTTGATCCACGACCTCACTGCGTCTTTCAGTTCATCATCTGTGGTCAGATGAATAGCTTTAATATCTCTCTTTAAATGCGGAAAAAGTGAAAATGGCAGGGCGCCAAATCTGGTCAGTATGGAGGGTGTGGTTGAAACTTCAGTTCACAAGAGTTTGCGTGGCACCCACCGCGAACAGATTTTACGGTAGCCCAGTTCTGCAAAATGTGTCATACTCGTTCTTTCGATATGCCTATTTGGGTGGCAATGCGTTGTCGTGTGATGCGACATTTTGAATCAATTCATTCACCTCTATTTGGTGCTTCTCATGGGTCACAGAAACTGGTCGACCACTTCGAGGTTCATCCTCAATGTTCGGCTTACCAGCTTCCGATGCACGAAATTTTATTCCCCACCTACTCACGGTGCTTCGATCAACAGTTTCATCACCATAAACGGATTTTAGACGACGATGAATGTCACTAGCGCTCACATGTTCAGCTGTTAAAATTTCAATCACTGTACGTTGTTTCAGACGCGTTGACATAGCTGGCGTACTCGACTCCATAACAATGGCGACTGACAGAAAACGAGAAGTAGTTGGTCAACGAGATTTGGGGCGTTTGTAATACAAGAATGTCAGCACATTGTTTTGTTTTCCCGTTATATGCTACTGTGCATCTTATCAGCCGCCCATCGTACTTTATTTCCACTTTTTCGTACTGTACAGACTGCACTGCGTCAGTTTGAAGTACATAAAAACAAACGTTAATAAGATGAAAGTTGCTTACCAATTAACCAAGGATACATCCAACGCGAAATGAATATCCGTTAATGCCAAACTTAGGAATTACTCAACAGTAATTCGCCCGGAAGCACGTTATGCAGGTGAGTGTCTGACTCGGATCAAGAAAATGGTGATGGAAGAACTGGAAGTCACGGAAAGGAAAATGTTCAGAAAAACTTTGTACGTTTTTAATTAAATATATAAAAAAAAATATGTCTTGAGGTCTTTTAAACGTGACACAACATCTTGTATGGTCTATACACATATATCTATCCGTTATGGTCAGCAGTAGGTCTACTACATTACTCGTAGAAATGAGAATTAAAAAAACAAAGCATTACACAAAATTCTAAAGCGCAACTACTTTCGTTTCCCGTATGTTTACTGTAGAGACTACTAAATGGTACTGTTTTAGGATATAAACAAAAAATATTTAAACGCCGACCAGATTTCGTAAAACAAAATACGCACGCTGTCACATTTCTTTAATATTAATTCTTCTTGGTTTTTGTTATCGCAGCTTACAGCAGTTAACGAGGAGTAGTTTTTGTTGCTCTTCTGTCCAACTAAATTAGTCGTTAAAAAATCCAACAATGTGTGTGTGTGTGTGTGTGACGCGCGCGCGCGCGTGCGTGCGTGCGTGCGTGGGGGAGGCGGGAGGTTCAGTGCGTACGCCACGTTTCGCTGCGAAGTATGGGGAACGTTGTCCCCCCCCCCCCCAATCATCGTGGTCCACACCCACACATTGTCTAACATTCGCTCAGCTCTTTATCATTACTATTCCTGTTTAAAATTATTATTATCATTACTCGAGCTTCTGTCAGTTTGGCCAGTGTATAAAATGTCTTTTTTTCCAACAGGCTATGTCGACCGATGCTATTAATAACTTTTTTGTTTAGTTAAATACTGTACTTTTTCACGGAAAAGTGTGAAATTTTAGTTAAGTCTTATTATGTTTCTGATTCGGTTCTCTTGAATTTTAGCAGAAAAATAAACATTTAGTGCGGCCACTACGTAGCGTTGATATATTTTGCTATGAAAAATTATCACTGTCGTCGCCAGACAATTTGAAATATTTGTTGAGACAAAACGGACTTTCGCAGTAACTAAACTATCATCATCAGCAGCAGCAGCAGCACCACCACCACTCCAAGGACTAATCCTCAGACCTGTTCCGGAACCCATCTCCTCCTCGGTCTACCGACATCTCTCTTCACAATATGGTGATAACCCAAGGCAGCCACAGGCAAACGGATATCAGGCGTGCGATTCAAGTGTTCACACCATCTCCCTCTGTGTACTTCAATCTTCTGGTGCAATTTTAAAATGTTAAAAATCCATCGAATATCCTCGTCCCTTCTCCGATCTAAGAGAGAACAACCCGGCGTCCTTTTAAGAAATTTCATTTCGGCTGCCTGAATCCTCTGCACGTCCCTTTTACCAAGAGGCCATGTCCCACTAGTATACAGGAATGTGGGGACAGCCACAGTTTTATGAAATTTCATTCGGATATCCTTCCGTGTTTTATTTTTCAGTTACCTATGAATCTTTCCACAGATGCCTCTAAAGTTCTTACTAAACTAAACTGCATTAATTTTTTCACTGTTACGTGTATATACCTACTGCTACTTGCTTGGTACCGTGTGGGAGGGGTATTTCGGTGTCTCTATCATCTTCAAGTACTACACGGTAGTCAGAGGCGCGAGCCAGTAGCGTCCGGCACCTGTGTGGAGAACTTTAGTTGGCGCCGGAATGCAACAACAAAACAACAACGCAACAACGCAATTTGGTTTGTTTGTAAAAAAAAAAAAACAAGAAAACTAAGCCGTTGTTACTTTTATTGACAAACACCAGTCACAATTGTTATCATTTATATTATTATTCACTACGGGAAGGAATTCTCACAGCTATCCTGATTCCCACGCCTACCCTACACCGTCATATTCAAAGCATCCTCTTCTACAGACTACAGACTACAGACTTGTACATCTATTCTACGGCCTTCTCGTTCGTTCAGTTTTCCTTTTCCAAGCAAACGTTTTAAGAGCCATATTTGATTGTCCGTACGGAGTAAGTGACCAAACTACTGTACCTCACTCCTTGTAAATCTCCCCTACCTCTTACAGAGGCGCGCCAGTAATGTCCGGCGCCATTATAACCCTCTCCCACATCCATAAAAAAAACTCACTTTATAAAAACGTATCAGTGAGTACAAATAAATTACGAAATATATTGATTATAAGTTTATTGAAAAAAGAAACAGGAATTACACAAATGTTGAAAAAAATACATACAAAAGAGTACAAAAATAAAAACATCAAAAATAATTTGGATTGAGAAGGCTCAAGAGGACCAAATCTTTTGACCTGGTTTAGTGTGGTGTGTGTAAAGCAGACTATAGTGTGAAGTGTTGTGTATGTGTATGTTTTCACCATTAGAGTAATCTGAGGGATACCAGTGGGTAAACCCAGTAAATAGACACTTAGTTTTAAGATATTGATAGAGTCAAATTGCTCGTTAATCTATCTAAGATTAGTTCCAATGTAAAATTAATAATAATAAAAAAATAATAATTTGGAAGAAAATAAAGTAATTGACATAATTTATAAAGAAAATCATTTGCTAATTACATTTTATATAGTTTTACGTAAATTAACAGATAAACGTTTTAAATATTTTTTGGGTGGATAATTAAACTTACTGTATTTTATTTGGCAAGAAAATCACTTTGTCATTTGTACTTTGTATATATATTATATGAAGGAGGAACAGGTAAACTTACAGGTATATAAAATAGAAACATATTGTTACGCAATACGGAAGGTTCTGGTACATTGGAGAACCTTCTTCTACTCTTTCCTTGTCTATCCCAGCAGATTCCAGCTGTAATGTTTGTGTGCGTGCATATTGCTGCTGCTTTGTGATGGAAGACAATTACGTGACACTTATCGTGCGTCAGCAATCGACCGCAACGGTCGGGCACTGTGTTCAAGGCCAGACAGTGAGACCGTTTCTAGTGGATTCGAGAGCGCCTGTGTAACATGTCATCGAGAAAGTGGCAGATTATTCTGGAATCTCAACGGTGTATAAATATAAGCATCCAACGACGGTCAGTTTCAGTTTACGTCGGGCGATTAGACAGAGCGTTCAAGTGGTTATTAGTGAAAAGTGATTACTATTGTGCGGGACTTTTTTACTTGACATTATTATTGAGTGTGTATAAATTTAACTTAAATTATTGTACGAGTTTATTAATCTTGTTGGATAACATGCTGATTTCAAACTGATAATTGTGATTAATTAAAACTGGCGAGTAGTGATTTAATTGGTGTCTTGTGTTTTGTTTTCCACTGTACCATACGACGATCAGTGAGCCCGTCGTGACAATATTAAACAGTATTAAAGATTTTTGTGACACAGCAACTCAATTCAGGGTGAATTGTGTGCTAACAAAATCTTTCATTGTAAAAAAGGGAGCGTTGTGAGGAAGTATTATCCGCTTTACTATTTATCATACACGATTGGTGGACAATCAGGAAAACCCACAAACGTATTGGAAAGCGGAACCTCAATAAATTAATGGTAAAAAGAGTTGTAACCTAGGGGATGCTGATAACACAATTCACTGTTTGTCGCAAACGAAGAGGGGGTAAGTGAGTTGATCAAAAGAGAGGAGAGATGCAGGGTTTGCCAATTAACTGAAACAAGACAAACATAATAGTTACAGAGAGACCGAATAATAATCACGAAAACGTAACCAAATTAATAATATACAAGTTGTGGGAAAGTACAGAAGAGCAAACTCAGTTGAGGAACAACTAACAAGAGTATCAGGTTGTGCGAGAGAGCCATATTCCTCCGCCTACATAAATTTTAACTAGATCTCCTTAGAGAGTAGTGTAGCGAATTACGGCCAGGGCGCGGCGACGTGCCTCTCAGTTATTGTAATGGGTCCAGCCAGTGTTGGGTGGAATTCGCAACACGTACATGTAGACAGGATGTGTGTGCGCGGCATAGCAGCAGGATATCATTACAATGAAACCCCCCCCCTCGGCAAAGCGTAGTTTGTAATCAATTTAGTTTATTGCGACAGCAACATCGCCGTAGTTTTTAGTTCTGTTTGTCATGGATTCCAACCTAGTTCTTTTAATAGTCATCACTGATTCCTGAACCTACTGGAAACTTGATCATCACCTCTATACAATGGATAATTATGACCTTCTTTTCAGGATACCTTAACCACAGTACTGTGGTCACTAACGTATACCACCTCACGTTAGCGCACTCGATTTTCACTGATGATGGGAGTCGATGGCACAGCCGAAACGTCTGGTTTTGTAGAAAAGATTATACCACGATCAAACAGCGCGGGAAGGAATTGTAACATCGAACTACTTCTTTGTTGCCGATAACGTTGTACGCATATAAAAAATCATACCCTCCCCCTTCAACTATCATTTTCATTTATAGAAAATAACCCTCTCCCCTCCCATCACCTTTTCATTTATAGATATTTCGTCTATCTTTCTACAGTGGATTATTATGACCTTCTTTTCAAGATACTTTGTTTAACAAAATTAAGTTTACTCTTATTAAAACTTAAAACGTTGCTGGTAAACTACCCCTTCCCCTTAACCGATCTTCACCAACATTAATAAGCCTCGAGTCCTCTACAACTCGGGCACATATGCAAAAAATTATGTGAGTCTGTTGGAATTTTTGGCAGCTATCGTTTGCCATAGAAAAAATTCTACACACAGACACTTTTCGGAATATGACTTTTCTTCATGTTTTGAGGGTAGTACAATCAGAATCAGAACTTATCTCGAACACGATTTTTTTCGTGATCACCGTACTTCCATTTCCTTACGGAACATGGAAGTAGTTACCTTTATTATAGATTTTCAATTCAATAGCGGAAATATTTTCATAGACACTACTTCTTTGTTGCCGATAACGTAGTAAGCAGAATTATCACTGTTGCACACCACTATATAAAAATTATTCCGATTAGCGCTTTCAAGCTTCACAGTTCATCGTCAGATCGGAAATCTTCCGATTTTTTTATATATAACACTGTATATTATTATTTTATTTTTTATTACACCACTTTTTTTTTATTAAACACTATTATTATAAAAAATACATTATTATTATTTTTATAACACTACTAAAATTTTTATATAGTGGTGTGCAACAGTGATAATTCTGCTTTTGATTTTAACCACTAACACAACTTTCTTCATTAGATAACATAGTACACATATACAAATTTACCCCCTCCCCTTCAACTACCCTTTTCAATTATAGATATTTTATCTACCTTTCTACAGTGGATTATTATGACCTTCTTTTCAGGATATTTTATTTATCTAAACTAAGTACTACTTCACTCTTGTTAAGACGTAAAATGTTGTCGGTAAACTGCCCCTCTGTCTTATTAACCGATCTTCACCAAAACCAATAGGCCTTGAGTCCTCTACAACTTGACACATAGTTATCGTTCCCCATAGAAAAAATTCTACACACAGACGCACACACACAGATACTTTTCGGAAAAAGTCTTTTCTTCATGTTTTGAGGGTAGTACAATCAGAATCACCCCTAATCTCGATCACGATATTTTTCGCGATCACCATACATTCATTTCCTTACGGAACATGGAAGTAATTACCTTTATTATAGATTTTCAATTCAAAAGCATATATACTTACATAGAGTACACGCCGCTTTTCGTATTAATGGAGCATGGAAGCAATTACCTTTATTGTCGTGCTTTTAATTATTTTAACCTGATTCCTGAACCGACTAGAAATAGGTAACTGTGTTAATTCACATGTTCGTATATTTGATAAATTTTAAACTTAACCTTTTTGATCAATTTCGCAATAAACAGGTATTGCGAAAGCTGACAAGGTCGGAGTCAACATCATTATAACTGGAAACTAGGAGGTGGCTGTTGGGCCGTGGTCGATTGCTTAGAACTAGGAGGTGGCTGTTGGGCCGCAGTTGATTGCTTAGAACTAGGAGGTGGCTGTTGGGCCGTGGTCGATTGCTTAGAACTAGAAGGTGGCTGTTGGGCCGCGGTCGATTGCTTACAACGTAATTCATATTTTTCTAAACGTTTCAGCCAAGCAACGGAAGCCTTCTTTAGTAGACACGCGTTCCAAAATCCTCTGACGAATAGGATGCTCGACACACACTTGCCAGAGACTACAAGTACACTTGCCACACTCTTTGTGTTACAAGTACCGAGCTTCCGGTAGGAGCTCCTGCCTTGAGGTCCGGTCCAGAACGGAATATATTTGAAATTTAGAGGCCGTTACAATGGCAATGGCATGCTCGTACTAGGCCGTTCTAGTACAGTATTTGCCAAGAGGCCGTTTTCCAAGAATCACCTGGTCGTGGACGGTACCTGCCAAGGCCGGATATGAGGGGTTTTCCTTGCCTTTCGAACGTAAAATGTACGCGAAAGACACCGCACTGTGTCATCTAAGGAGTAAACACTGAGGTCACTTCTCAGAAGACGAGAAGGAACCGATGGAGGACTTTGGCCGCTAGCCTAAGCTACCTGTCGAGAACGCTTTGCAGCTTTCTTTTGTGAACGACGGCAAGGTAACCCCAGACGGGGACAACGTAGGCGTTGAACGGCAACAGATACGCGTTGACGACCAACTTACCTAGCTTACGAGTAATAGTCTTGTTGGCAAGCATCGGGAACAGAGAGCCCAGACGAGTTGACACTCTAGTTCTGACTGTCTGGGCATGGACACGCGAGGTTAATCGACGATCGAGTTGGACACCGAGGTACTTGACTTCTCTCGACCAGGACAAAATTCGGACTCAATAGAGAAGAATGGAATCGATTCTTGGAGCAGGTGAAAGACCCACCAAGTGTTGTAGAGTCACGGCTGATGATGATGAATGTGGGAGCTATACATGAGCGACTTTTCAAAAACCATTTTGTTCTTCTGCCATATGATTTTCTGCAGAGGTCTGTATTCGGGCTCTTAATACCTTACCAACGAAGGATATATAAGAGTGTATTCGCAAACTTGGTATAAATGGAATAAAAAAAAAGAAATGAGTAGCAAGTTAATAAAGCAATATTTTGCGATGGATAATGATACTTAATCAATTAGTGAACATTCTACGCATGTACCTCTAGATTATACCAATAGATATAAGAGATTGCCTAAAGTATGGAACCAAATATGGGGCCTCACTACTAATCTAGATTTGCCGCCTTCGATTCCCGAGCACGCTATAAAATCAAGGTGCTTTTTCCAACTCGCAGGTTGACTCAGCTTATGAAGTGAGTAACTATGATAACACTGTAGGGACATGATGGGCGGCTGAGACGTAGTGCTGGTCACATTGTCTTGCCTGTATTCTGAACTGCGTAAATTAGGCAATCTACGCTGATTAACTTGTAGACTGTTTAAACCGCAAGAAAACAAACTATTATTATTATTATTATAGAAAGCCGATATTGTGAGCGTAATATTCAATTACAACTCAAAAACCTCTGAAGGTACAGACTAATTTCTGTGAAACGTGCGTCAGGTGAAAATAAACCTACTTGCAGTTGTATCTGTATTACATATTATAAAAAAAGAGAATAAACATTTTTTTAAGTTTTCTAAAACTAATATAGAATTTAATTTATTAAAACAATTGACTTTATTCATAAGTCTGTGTAGTAATATTTGCCACAAAAGTGTTTGATACGTAGGCTGGTATTTCCTAATGGAAATGAAATTGAAATTACAAATGGCTACGAAGAAAGGACGAGTCTTGCCGCCGTTATTGAAATAATCCCAGGAAAAGCGAGCGACGTAATTGGGTTACTAAATTTAATCGATTGCCATTACAGCCAGTCGAATCCGACACTCACTGGGTGCAGATGAAAATAATCTGACGGCTTTTTGTTTGACAGGCTACGCAAATACAACCCATTTAAAGAAATAAATGTTTCAAATAACATGAAGCCACTGGCTACTTGAAATGATTTTCAGTCGTTTTAATCTCATAAACATAAGAGTGATTTTATATTAGAAATATACTTCCAATGTCACAGAATAAAAATTAAAGAAAAATCACAGATTTTTTATCTTAATAACAAATCTTTTTTTCTGTTTCGCTTGTTCTGTTTTTATGAACGTTTCGCCTCGCCTATTCTATAATGAGGCATCTTAAGAGACACAACATCCTCCTGTTTACACGTAAGCTCCATAGGGAAACATTGTTATTATTATTAATTGTTTGTTAATTTCCGTAGTAGCTAACAGGCCAGACAAAATTATTTTTAAACAGAAAAATTTATGACGTCTTCGTAAGAATTGGTTAGCATATGATGTTGAATTTTTTAGTGCGAATTTCTTGGATATTACATACTTTTGTTTATTAGACTTAGGTTAACAACGACTGCAATGTCTGAATCAATAATTATTATTTAAGTTTTCAATTACGAAGAGGAAGAGCAGAGTGGGTTTAGGGCTGACAGGTCTTGTACAGACAACGTGTTTTCACTAAAACAAGTTATAGAAAAGAAAATAGAAAGAAATAGACCAATGTACTTAATGTTTATAGACTTACAAAAAGCCTATGATAACATACCAATATCAAAACTATGGGAAGTGCTTAAAAATACCAACATCAATCATACCCTCGTAAAGGTTGTCCAAAACTTATACAATAACATTAACAATAACAATAACTTTGTCCATTTACAGTCAACAAAGGTCTGCGACAAGGATGCTGCATTTCCCCAACACTTTTTAAAATATATGTCTCCAAAACTTTAACAACCTGGAAACAGAAATGCAGTGGAATGGGCATCCAAATCGACGATGACACCTGTCTATATACACTTCAGTTTGCAGGTGATCAAGTAATATGCGCAAATGACAAAGTTGACTTAGAATACATGGCACGCAAACTGAATGAAGAATACGGAAAATGGGGACTGGAGATAAATGTGGAAACAACACAATATTTGTGTGTAGAAGAGGACACGACCGACATAGTATTGGAAAGTGGTGAAATTGTAGCAAAATGTGAGAATTACAAATATCTGGGAATAAATTTTAACAAGGAAGGGACAGACTATACAGAAATAAAGCGTAGAGTAAACAAAGCAAGAACAATAATTAAGTCTCTAAATGGAATACTGTGGAGCACCGAAATAGGTGCTCAAAGGAAAATGAGAATATACATCACAATGATTAAAAGCACATTAGTATATGGGTCTGAGGCATGGAGAATGAAAGAACATCTGAAAAGAAAGATAGAAGCCACAGAAATGGACGCCTTAAGAAGAATATGTAGAGCATCAAAATTAGACCGGATCAGAAACGAAACAATTTAGCAGCAAATGAATATAACAGAAACTGTTTTAGAGCACATCCAGAAAAAACAATTAATTTGGTATGGGCACGTGCAGAGAATGGGGGCGGAGAGGTTGCCAAAGAGTGTGATGAAATGAAGACCACAGGAAAACAGAAAAAGGGGAATTTATAATTTTAAAATCAGAATAACGTTCTGTTGAGAAACTTAAGTAGGACAGTGCCATTTCAATACCCCCAACATCGCACGTAATTTGGGATCTTGTTGATGTGGATGCTAGGGAATTCCATTCAAGTTGTCACAGATCTTCTTCCTGCTTCTGCAGGCGCGTCTTACTTTAAAATCTCAAGTGTTATTCTTGTCGTCAGTCAGGTCAAGTATGCTGTCTTCTAAAAGCATTAGGTGAATAAATATTTTACCTTAAAAATAGCTACAGACTCATATTCACTACCATGGTTATTATTGTATAATGCACAGTCCTACTTTCTTAAACCGAAATATACGTTCCAGTTTTTCTACGGTTTTTAAATTTCGCTGTATTTTTTCTTCTTTATATCAACAAAAACATTTTCAAAAACAATGAAACATACAAATTTTACATTGATGTGATGACAACATGAAGATCCAAGCTTGTAAATTTGCGGTCAGGTATTATTTTCCTCAGATGTACCATTAAAAATGCAATCGTCTTCAACAGTGACTGGTCTTGTTTTTCTTGAACAGTTCTAGGACCTTTTTTCGTATTGTTTAAATTAGCAGCCATCCTTACTATTTCTTTTATGAATTTGCTAACTGCTATAATTTTTTATTGTTCGACTAAGCTTTTCGTCATTACTGACATCTTCAGGTTTTAAACAACCCTGAAGATGTTTAAAACCTGAAGATGTCAGTAATGACGAAAAGCTTAGTCGAACAATAAAAAATTATAGCAGTTAGCAAATTCATAAAAGAAATAGTTCTAGGACCGTTGTCATGACAATACTTTCTATAGTTTTCCAAGATTTCTTTGTTACTGTCGCTTGTACACCGTTGTAAACAGTAACAATTAATAAATAGATTTTAAAACGATGACTTCATAATTCATCATACGCACTATTATTTACATTATCTGTAGTATCTAACGTCTAGTATTTATTTTTGTCTATCTCTCTCCTTTCTTCTTTCAGTTTCTCTGCCTTTTTTATGAAAGCCTCGGTCCTTTCCTATTTTTGTTTTAAGTTATATGCTGTCTGCTCTAAATTGTTTGAAGCTACCTTATTTTGACATTCTTTCGTGCTCCCAAACCAAATTAAATGCTTTGCCTCTTTGTTTTGGTTACATTTATATCTCCTTCTTTTTCGTATTTTAGGAAAAGTTCTTTAAGTTACAAATTCTTCTTTTATAATCCATGTATCATCTTGTTATTTGAATTCGCAGTCTCTGTAATTCCAACTTTGTCATGTTTACTTACTAAACTGCTACTTGCCAAGTTCCGGATGAGGCCTTTCAGTGTTTCCACCATTTTCAAGTCCTAAACCACGACATCTTTATTGGATTGGGTGAGAAAAGTTCCAATCCAAAAGTTCCAAGACAAAAGTTCCAATTCGAAATTTCCAATTTTTATTTTGCCAATTGCACAAAGTTCCATTAGTATAAAGTTTCAAAAGTACAAAATTTCCAAATAAATTTAAAAATGTAAATGATAGCCTATAGCTTTCAGGTAATCGATGATTGTATCATTTCAACGTATTCTTGATGTCGCTGAACAATGTTGAAAATCCTTTCTTCAAAATTTCGTCGACGAGCTGACGTTGGATTTTTTATTTTTTGTCCTAGATTGAGTTGTCGTATCATGCTTTATATGTCACCTTGTTCATATTGTAGCTAGTTCAGAAAATTATATAAGCTTGGATGGCACCGTTCCAGCACTACCTGAAAGCGATTATGCCACCCTTCAGATGAATTATTGGTTCATGCCATTCTTTGAAGAACAGCATCATATTGATTCCACAGTTCTGGAGCATAACGTACAGGAATCGCTCTCCTTCTACCTCTGGTTCGTCTACCAAAACATACATATGTCACTTCGAAATATTCGGCTGCTGGAAGAAAATTCTCTGGAACCTCATCAATGAAAATATCGAAAGTTTCGCGATTTGGAGCATGCGTATGTGCAGTAGCTTCACCACCTTTACGAATTTTAATTTCATGATCGAACTTATGTCCTATTTCCCCATTTTCATTTTGTGACGAATTAAGGAGTCACTGTTGGCTTGTTGGTTTAAAAACTCGATGAGATCCAAACGTTTGTTACACTAAGACTTTTGCATACAGACAGATCTGTACCGTGAAAAATTATAATCGAAGTATGTTTTTTCCCACGGCGGAAATCGAACCCACATTGAGCCATCGCACTCTCCATGCGTGAACGAGCTACCTATTTAGCAAAGTAATAATTTACGTTTTAATATAGCATAAAGATCTCAAAGTAACGTTAAAAAAAAAAATTTTATCTAAACACCATTAACTGAAAATCATTTTCGTGTACAAATATAAATAACGGTTTTTACTCTTAATTGCAAACAATACGACTCGTGAATATCACAATTCGTAATTAGGGAGAAACAAGTTGCCAGCGTGCTGAGCTCAGCCAGTGGGGTACGTCGCTCGGGTAGGTAGTAGTAGGTGTAGCATTAGGTAAATTGAATTTATTACGATTGAAGAAGATTTTCCCTTTTAAATACAAAAGTCAAGTCAAGCAGCAGCCATTCCAAGACGCCCTGCAGTTAGGAAAGCTTTTAATATCCAATCCGCTTGTGTCGGACCCTCCTTTTCCTTGTTAAAAGCAACGGTTTGGAGTGGCTATATTAGGGGAGGGGATATATTTCTCTACACTCTACTACAACTGTTGGAACATTTTTGGAGAGTCTTCTTCTCTGCTACAAATCAGCCTTGTACGAGGAAGTTTTAATTTATATAAACCGAGATTCAGTGTTTTCACTGAAGTTAATCAAAATAATCTCTCCACTATTCATTAACGCTCTCATAAAGAGGAATTTACTCACACGTTTACAATATTTATGAGGATGGTCCTCGTAATTTACCTGTGACGATGCGTAAAAGTATCGTTACGTTTACGATTTAAATTTTAATTACAGGCCTGCGTGAAATAAATATTGCTTCAAAATAAAATTATTAACTTCTTCGGCCTAATTAAGTTGATTATTTATTACATATGAACAAAAGGAATGTCAGTGCTTACTCATTTCAGCTTCAGTTATATTTTTGCTTGAATACATTTACTATTTTACAGTTTGATATTATGTTTATGTTTTCTATGAAACTGTGAGAAACATTAAGGAATATACATAATTATAAAATTATATTCATAATTACTCACAATTATTCTTTTCCTTAAAATTAATAATAAATAATATTATACTTTTATTACTTCCATGTTCCATAAGGAAATGGAAGAATGGTCATGGCAAAAAAAATCGTGTTCGAGATAACGGCTGATTCTGATAGTACTACCCTCAAAACACGAACAAAAGTCATTTTTCGAAAAGTGTCTCTATGTGTGTCTGTGTGTAGAATTTTTTCTATTGCAAACGATAACAGCCCCAAATTCACACAGATTCAAATAATTTTTTGCATACATCCCTGAATTTTAGAGGACTCAAAGCGTATTGTTTCTAGTGAAGATCGGTTAAGGTAAAGGGGTAGTTTACCTGCAACGTTTTATGTTTTAACAAAGGTAATTTTTTCTATGACGAACGATAACTGCCGCACATTCAAACAGAATCAAATAATTTTTTGTTTACATTCCTATATTGTGAGGACTCAAGACCTGTTGATTTTGATCAAGATCGGTTAAGGGAAAGGGGTAGTTTACCAGCAACGTTTTATGTTTTAACAAGAGAAAAAGTACTTAATTTTGATAAATAAACTACCTGATAAGAAGATCATAATAATCCACTGTAGAATCGTAGATGAAATATCTATAAATGAAAAGGCTAGTTGAACGGGGTGGGGGTAATTTTCGATAAATGAAAATTATAGTTGAAGGGGGAGGGGATAATTTTTTATATGTGTACTACGTTATCGGCAACAAAGAAGTAGTTTGATGTTAAAATTCCTTCCTGGGCTGTTTGGCCGTAGTCCAATGTTTTCTGCAAAACCAGACGTTTCGGCAGTGCCATCATCAGTGAAAATCGAGTGCGATAACGTGAGGTGGTATACGTTAGTGACCACAGTACTGTGGTTAAGGCTGAAGCAATAAGTAGAAAGAAGTAGTTTCTATGGAAATATTTCATTTCGAAAATGATTTTAAATATAACTCTTAGAACAAGGATGTCATGTATGGTTCTCCATACCGATATTTACTTTTGCAACGTTTCGAGAATTTAAATTACTGTCATCTTCAGAAGTATAATCGGAAGATGGTATTGTGTTTCTGAAGATGACAGCAATTTAAAACTGTCGAAACATTATAAAAACAATACAAAATACAAGATATTATTTATTGTGAATAATAATTATAAAAGTAATAAATTTTTTAATTCCTACATAGTAAGCAAGTTTTTAAGATTACACACAGCTGGCATAAACATTGTTAAATTTATCATTACTAGCCGCGCTGTCAGGCCGTGGTCGACTGGTGTTGTGAACAGTCGTTTCGGCCCTACCATCGGACGCCATCTTCAGTGTCAAAAAGTGTTTGGCAAGGAGTCCACCCCAGTACTGAGGTAGAGACTATATTGTAAACTCATCAGTTTCAAATAACAATGTAGCCTACACACACACACGCGCGCGCGCGCGTATGGAAACACGTCGTTAGTAGATTAGAATGAACGTCACATGTAATCTTCTTAAATTGGCAGACAGTTTTCAGATTCTCTTTTTAAGTCTAAAAGGTCACTTCAGTAATCGAACAAAAAAACCTTAAACTGACCTCATAAATGAATACGAGAAAGCAGCAATCGTACGTTTAATGGACAGTATCAGTTTTATTCTGTGGTTTTCCGTTTCTATTTACCTTGGTTACAACTTAACTATTTATTTATTTTTTAATGAGTTTCTATTAATAAAGGATTAGAAACGGCAGTTTGCTGTCTTTCTTACTAGCCCAGTCGCGGAGGAGTTTTAACCTGGCACTAAATCCAAAGTGGCCGATTTAAACGGATTCTGGTAGATATTTGTTAGGAAAATGAAATAAGAAATTGTTGCCGTCGCCATCCCGTGAGCTTCATAAAAAAAAATGGCGAATTGGTGTAAAAAAACGGTTTTTTGCTATTATCTTCATAAATATGACTTTTATGAAAACAATACAAGAGGACTAATTTAAAGACAATAAAATGTTCTATAAGAAAGGTCTCTAGTAAAATTCTTATAAAGCCAACCGTTTCGGAGTTAATCATAGTTGAAAATCTCGCAATTTTCCATCCCAAGTAAGTTCGCGCCATCTTACAACGGCAAAAAATATCCAGGAAACAAAAGGTTTAAACCGTAATAACTTCGTTAAAAATGAACGCATTGAAATTAAAAAAAAGCATTTTGAATTGTAAATCTTCAGGTATGCATTGATTTTATGCCCAAAAAATTAATTTCCTTGTAAATTACAATAATTTAAACAAACCTGTATATGCTAAAAGTACACATGTGTAAATAAATAATAATATTTTTAAATAGATTTTGTAAAATAAAGATTTTCTTCAACATTAAAATAATAAAACAATAAACTTTAAATTTCTTTATGTGCAAAATTTCCTGCATATTACCAGTTTAAAAAAATAGACTTTTAAAATTACTAAATTTCATGTTTTTTAAATTTATACTAAAAACCATTGTATAAATACCTGTAAAATAGTTTAAAATGATGTTAGTTACATGAACCAAAGTTGGTTTGGTAGCTTGAAGTGTTTACTTTCCTATGTCGAAAAGAAATATTTACTTTAACATTTTATTTTTAAAATTAATAATTATAAACAAATAAGTGCGCAAGCAGGACATTTTTACAAGTTTATATTAATATTATTTTTTAAACTGATTATGATGATTTAAAACTATAGCATTATTTTCCTTAAGAATTTTAGTTACGATTGATAAAAAAGAAATCCCTGGTAGGTTCTCGAGTTGTAAATACATCAGGTTCAAAGATACGTAAAATACGGGTAGAAGAATGCTCGCAATAGATGGAAAAAACACGTTACATAGTATGGCAGGCATTCGAATTGTTACGCCAAAAGATTGTTTTCAGGAAAAACAAAAAAATTTATAGGCATACAAAAAGGCCAACTGCTATGGAATTAAGCAAAATTGAAAAAATACCATTTATTAATTATGAAAATTTTAATAAATTGCAAAACACAAGCATTATCATAAAGAACATTGAGATTCCTAAATTTGATAACACGAATATTTCTATACTTGTTATGGTTATACGGAAAATCCGAATTTGAATCTATACCTGGCTGGAATGCGTTTATGATGAAATTAACAGAAAATTTGCCATTCCAACAGAGTCGAATAATCTGTTTACCATTTGTTAATGCTCCACCAAGTGATCATAATAAAATTTACACTGTTTTAAAGTATGCTATTAAAATTGCAAAGGAGCAGAAAGTAGCAACGCGTTTTGTAACATTCGAGCAACCCTTGTTCCAAAAAAGTTTTGTGATGATTAAAGCCTTTAGTGATGACAATGAAGTATCAAAAATAAAAGTTAGACTTGGTACGTTTCAACTGCTGATGTCTTTTTTTGGCTCCATAGGCTATATTATGGCTGGTAGTGGGCTCAATGAGGTTTTAAGCGTTTGTTATGCTCCTGTTTCGGTCCAAAAGATGCTAACTGGGCATGCGTATGCAAGAGCGGTTCGTGGGTTTACATTAGTGTATGTAGCTTTGTGTAAAAAAATATTCTGTGAGATACAGTTTTCTGAAGAAGAACGTTCCCACATGGAAACTATAATAGAATTATTCACTTATGGGCCACATAATTATGAAACGGTACAGCAATCAACATTACTCAATACTATAAATGAAAAGTTCATAGAAAAAATGGCTGAAATTGAAAAACGAGCTAACACTGCAAAATTGTGGATTCAGTATGTTCGGATGGTGGCAATTGCTAAAAGTTTAATGAGGGCCGAGAAAATGGGCAATTTAAAATTACAGTTATTATGCATTAAACAAATGCTTCCGTATTTTCTTGCAGCAGGCCACTACAATTATGCAAAATCAGCGCATTTATATGTGCGGGAAATGCAAGAATATATCCAAGAAATGGATCAGTTGCGTTCTTCAGTAGAAAATAGTGACGTTGAAATAAATGAAAGCACTGCTTCCATGATCAAAGTGTATGAGAACTTTGTCAACAATGGATACTGTACTGTAAGGCGCCATAATCAATTTTTCAGTGGAATTCCAACTGATATGACAATCGAACAAGATTTCATGCGAATTATGAAAATCGATGGTGGATTGATTGGCCGAGGATTTACTGATAGTACTGTGATAAAATCGGTGCCATTTTGGCTGCCATATCATTGTTGTGTTTGAAGGATATAATGAAAACTCTATTAGCATCAAAGCTGTGGAACGACAACGACGTTCAAATAAAAATTTATGCCCGGATATATATTTTGATGAAGCTATGAATGTAACCACCCCACAAGAAAAATTTTTGTCAAACTGCAGTAATAAAAGCCGGTTAAT